>CAHIKZ030004167.1:0-10000 GCA_903632075.3 Acanthosepion pharaonis
ATCCGTGAACGAACTGGTAGATGTATTGAAAGATAGATTAAACACGTCGACCTCCCATGCCAGTTTTGGGTGAAAGTCAGTATAAGCAGAATGCTTTCGACGATTCAAGTAGAGTTCTAGAGACGCCACTTTCATTGTGCAGACAACTTCTCTGCCGAATCCCACGTGCCTTGCTGCCAAAAGGAACTCCCGACTTATTCATTGTTTCAAACTTAGCTAAATTGAGCCAAGTGTTACGATAGAATTTAAAGAAGGAAAGGTTAATATTTCTGTATAAAGAACGATATAAGCCGCATAGAATTGAACCTTTTCTTCATTTTGTCTGCAGAACTTTATTTTTCTTTGTGATATAGCTTCGCTGGGAGCGACTGGCAACAAGTTTTACAGAGTCGCGTTTCGGCTTAAGAGGCATTTGGGAGAGAGAGAAAAATAAGAGAGATTCAGATTCGATTCGTGTCAATGGTTGACTTTTTCTTTAGTAGGACTTCTCACTTTAGACCTGTGATTATTAATGTCATTGTTTAATAAAATAAAATAAAAACAGGAGTAACAGCTCAAGCACATATACCCACTAAAAATAGCGATTATAGTAATAAGAAAGATTTGTATTTATATTAGTTTGATTTCTGCCTTTGGGACACAACGCCTACACTACAATGAGATGAAACTTGATCTGAAACGCAGTTATTTCCTTGAGTCATTATATCATACATGGACAGAACGTGAGATAATTGATGTTGTTTTAAGGAAAATTGGAAATGGCAAGAAATGAGTAACAATTAAAAGAAGACGCCTGTAAGTTAGGAACAAATAATGTGGAAAGACAGCTTGGAGAAGAAAGCTAAGAAAAGCAAATATAAACATGTTTCCCCAAATAGTTAGGATGGGGACTAAAAGCGACAGAAGTAAATAAATAGCTGTGACGTGCTATGTTGCCCCATTTACTACTAGAGTGTGGACCGAAAGACTTGTCACCCCAACATAATATAATTTTCTGTTTCATATGGCAGCCATGAAAATGATAATGTTGATACAGACGTTCAGGATGTCTGACAGCGTCAATGAAAGTGAATAAATTGAATGTGATTTGTATTACTGTATTACTTTTTCTTCTATTGTTCTTGTTACTTTTTGTTAAGGGGTGACAAGACTTTCGGACCATCCTGTACTTGAAGTTGTCTGGTAAACAGAGATAGATGAGTAAGTACGAAGTCTAATGATGAACAATAAATAATAGTTTTACTTCCTATTCCAGTGAATTTCATTCAGTGTTTACTCTTCGTCCAAACATAACACTGAATATTTCAGGTAAAAAACAACTTATATCTACGTGTGTATTTACTTATTTATTGATCTCCAACCGTAATCATTTTCAATAAATAAAGAGCCTACACCTAACCATTTATGTTTGGTAACAATTGTCACCAATTTGGCATCGGTGTTTTAGCCTCAGATTCTGTTGCGGTATGTTTGCAGTTTGTATCTTTTTATCCAGAGGTCTAGCCAGATAAGGAATGTATTTCTGGAAGGTACTCTTTGCTCTCTGATAATTAGCAAGTGACAAATGGTTCATTTTCAGTAAGTATTTTCTTCAGTGATTATCACGAAATCCTGACCATGTGCCATTCTAGAATAACCTTAATAAATCTTTATACATTCCTCATTTTCTGATCTAATTATAAAGGATTCCAAATTAATTTTGTATTTTACAATTTCACGTTTGAAATCACTTTCATAAAAGTGTAACTTAAGGCATTTCGTAATGGTTATCACGCTTGTCTCGCTAGATCAATTATAACTGAATAGTGAGTTCGATCCTCACTGTGTGCATTATACATTAGTCCATGTGCCACATCTATACTACGCTTAGAAAATAACCATAAAAATTTAATTAGTGAAGATTTACGTCATGAGAGAGTAAATTTCTGCCAATAAGAATTGGACATTCTCAGAAAAATCAGATATGCCGATGGGACAGCGATGAAAAGAGACACAGAAACAAGACCACAAGAGCTCTTACAGAAGATAGTAAAGAAAGACGAGAAGAAAGGACTATTCATCAATTTTCAGAAGATAAAATGTATGGTTGTCAGCAATACGCAAAATACGAATAAAATCTTGAATATATGGAAAGTGTTTCAACAAGTGACGAAAAATGTGACACCGAAATCCGAAGTTGGTTTTAACTGCAAAAAAAAAATGTCTTCTAAAAGATCAGTGAAATATTAAGAGAAAGGAAAATTTCGATAGAAACAAAAAAGAAAAGCGTACTGAACTGTTATGACTGTTCTCCTTTATGTTAGCGACTGCTGGACAAGTCTCTCACAGATAAAGAGGAGACGATGAAATAGCTTTATGCTGACAGTGCCATGGACTGAACATGTGAGTAACGAAGAAGTTTTAAGACAAACTGAAACAAAACGAACATTCTATTTAGCATAAGAAAGAGGCAATTAAAGTTTTGCGAACATAATGAGGAAAGAGGACCTGGAGAATTTGATGTTCACAAGATATATTGAATGCAATAGGAAAGCAGCGAATAACCAACGTCACGAATTTTGAAAATAGATGACAGAAAAGATACTGCGAGGCATACTGAAAAGACAAAACTTACTAAGAGATATAAAAGATTAGGAAGTATGGAGAGCCCTAATCGCCCACATCCTGAAGGGTCACGGCATATAGTATAATATTATTATTTGAAATAGATATAACAATAATAATAATAATTTAATTAGCTTGTTAACCAATTCTCTACGGTAAGTTCCTCTAACTGTAGACATTTACTTATTTTAATGTAAACGGCACAAACACACGTGTGTATGACACATCAGGCACTTTGTACACACTGTAAATTAATAATTATATACTAGATAAGCTTGCGAAACATTACAGCAAGGTGAGGCTAGGTAACAAATTAACACACCCATACACACACTATATATATATATATATATATATATATATATATATATATATATATATATATGCACACACACCAAAGTATAGGATTGGTGTATACGGAATAAATTCCAATAACCAACAAATACTATTCTTAAAAGACTGCTCAACACAGAGTAAAGCAAATATATTTATTCGAAAATTATAACATAAATATGTTATAAAATCACTACAAAATAGCCATTTTGTTTCAACACTTCGGTGTCTTATCAAGTGATGGTGTTGAATGTATATCTTTTGAATAATTTTATATATATATATATATATATATATATATATATATATATATATATATGTTGAACATTTTGGCACCCTAGCTTCATTTCTCTTGCTGTTCCAGGGTACCAATCTTAATTAATTTTGGTACAAGAGACTTTGTTTTAACATTGTTTCATATATGAGGCAATGAGGTACTATTTATTACCCACGAGTATGCCATTCGATACCTGAGTTCACTTTACAACCCAGAATACCACGCGATCCACACGAATGCATGTTATAGCTTGGTGTATGTAAAAATAAAAAAAAAAGCCAAAAAAATAAAACAGGACTAAAAATTTCAAAAGGAAAGTAAAATAAAAACAAAAATATATTTAAACTTTTTTTGGGAAAAAATGTGGTTCTGACGTAAGATTATCTTATAAGAAATCAATTATAGCATCCCACGCTCAATAATCCTCATAGAAAAGAAATTGGAAAACAGCCCACCGGGGGTGGGGTCGTGTGTGCCTCACAGACATATCAGCATGACCCTCCGGTGGGTCGTGTGTGAGCCAATATGTTATTTTTTAATCATTTCACCCCAAGTAAGGTGACAAAGCCACTAGAATGCAGGAGGTTACATAGTGTGAAAGAGAAGATTGAAACTGGGTAGGATTTAGGGAAAGACAAAAAAGAAACAGGCTTCAAGAAGACAGATGATAGCAGGTGATGTTACATTTAAATTTTTGAAAATTGTAGTTACTTCCGATTCCTTGCTTCCTTAGTGAGTCCCATAGCTGGGAAGTACGAGAAAAAAAACCGGTATCAGGTTAGTTCAACAGAAGAGCCGTGAGACCTACTTGTCAATCTAGTAGCACGATTAAATTCATTTAGAGGAAGCACCAGTAAAAAAAAAATCTCGTTCAAGCAGTTACCATGAAAATATTTGTCGAAGAGGCAGAGTAGGTGAAAAGGAACTGGAGACGTAATACTTGGTCAGGAACGATTATACTGCAGACCCTTCTGTGGATTTTGTCAATAATCTTGAGATGCAACGTAGGATCACCAAACTAGATATGGCAAGAGCATTCAATACACGGACGAAAGGTAGATTTGAAAGTGTGCAAGATGGTCCATGACGAGAAAACTTTCTGTCACGATACAGTGAATCAGTCTTCCTTGCAGGAGACGTAGCAATTGATTCGATATAGTTGCTTCACTTCAAACCAGTAGAAGGCGTAAGTCCAAGAAGGTCTACAATGTCGTTCTCCTGCGGTTCAACATCAGCCTTCCTGATTTTAAGCAGAAATGTTTGGCTAGTGCTCAGTGCCAGAGATAGACCGTATGTAAATATAAAGGGGACAATGAGGTTAACACCGAGTGGTGGCAGTGGTTATATATATATATATATATATATATATATATATATATATATATATATATATATATATATGTGTGTGTGTGTGTTTTATAAACGGGAACATTTTGGAAGATAATTATAAACACTGTAGGCATAACAATAACTAACAATGCATGGTGAAACTGTTAGTCCCTATTCAATTTTGATTGCTTTATCCGAATTCATTACATTCCACTCTATCTCTGATATTCTGCACTCTGCCCCATAAATTCCACACACACACATATATATATATATATATATATATATATATATAGAGAGAGAGAGAGAGAGAGAGAGAGGGAAAGCGAGAGAAGGAGACTTTTCCCGTATATGTGCTCGAATTGCACTAATGTATGATAAATCATGAATCAAACTACAAGTGAATGCGATGCATGAATTATTGATTCTGCTGTTGATTAATAGTGTTGGAACTTATTGATCTCCCACTCATTCACTCAATTCCTGTTGACTCTTCTGAGAAGTATGTGAGAAACGTTCGACACGCTTGTTATTATTTCTGTGGTTTCGCTAGCAAGTGGTTTTCTACCAGATGAAGGTGCTAGTCCGATCCGAAATGGTAGAAGTTGTCTTTTAATCAACAGTTTACCAAATCGGAAGACACATTGATGATGGTACTTTTAATTCATCTTTGTCTGTGAAAATTATATTTACTTTACATTGAAATGTAATTTTCAGGGTCAAAATTGTGATTACAACGGTTTATATGCAAATCCATTTTTATTTTTGAATGTAATATATGTGTTTGTGTGTGTGTGTGAAATATAGTTTTAAGGTATTTAATATAAAGTCAACACCCAGAGGCGACAGTCTGTTTCATGTTAAACACAATGGTCAGACCTGATGATTTCGTATAGCTGGGTGTTGACTTCACTGTCCACCTTTATATATAAATGTTTCTCAAAACATTGGTTTTAAATTTTCCTTCTATGTCTCCATCGACAATGTTCGTTTAAATATTTCCTATAAGTTTCGTTGAAATTGATCTGTTATTTTTTGAGATATGTAAGAAAAACCAATGTGTTAAATACTTTTGCTACCCACTGTATATATATATATATATAATTTTTAAACATTGCTCACAAATATATAACCATATTATTATTATTAGTAGTAGTAGTAAAAAGACAAAATAACTTCCAGTGCCTGACGAGCATAATGGTAAAACTTGTGTGGTCTTAAAGTTCTTAATGTTTATAATTTAAATACAACTTTACAGACACACACACACACATACACACACACACACACATCTGATTTGTATCCGATTGTTTAGAATCTAACAAACATTGGAGATACTTGATTAAAACAATTTATTTGTCGGAGACATTCATTAGTTTTAACGATGCTAATCGTTTAGTGTGAAATTAATTTTTATTTGATAAAACAACGCGGGAACCTTGCCCCCTCCCCCCCCCAAATATTGATAAGTTTCAAATAATCTTTTTACTAATTATCAAGCGATTGTCACTATATCCAACAATCAGATAATCTGAATATCTAAATATGGTTATCAATGTTGAACGCGGTAAACTATTTAACCTTACGAATTTGTTTAGTTGTTGAGATCTTTTATATATATTTTTAAAATAACCGTTGGCTTGCAATTTCATTCTACAGAATGATACACCTTTTCTTGTCTGAACCAGAAAAGTTTTGCACTACCTTTCGCAATTATTTTGTACAGTAACAATCTGTTTTTCTTTAATTGAAGGACTTTTACGATATTCTACAAATACTCAGCAGATTCGCCAACCATTGCTCACTTTGTTTTTATCATAAAACGTCGAATGAAATTATACTAATAATGTACGAGTTCTGTCTGAAAAGTAACGGAAATTATCCGTTCTTCGATGTGAATGGCATTATCCAAAAAGAGTTGTTGCTACAGGATCAGGCGGTTAATCAGCAAGTCTACAAAGATGTCCTGCACGAGAAGAGACGAGAGTCGTGGCAGGACTAATCATAGCTGCTTCAATACGATAGTGAGCCTGCTCACAACACCCTAAGCAGCCGGCAGTCCCTGACCATGAAGAGCATCGACGTATTGGAACAACCTCCCTATTCAGTTGATCGTGCACTTTTTTCTAACTTTTTTTTTATTTTCCCCAAGCACAAAGGGATGATCAAGGGGAGTCGTTTTCAAGGCGTGGTCGCCGTCAAGTGAGAAGGGGCATCCAAGAAGAATGTAGTTTGCTGTTTTGAATTGAAATAAATTGTCACACCAATCCCATCACTTTTCAGACAGACATCGTGAATAGTCATCGAAATTTCTCTCAGGAATTTATATTTTGATTAATTATTATTCACTAACAAATGTTCACTTCGGACATTCTTTGATTTTGTAATATTAACCCATGCATAATGAACCCTTCAGAGTGATTTAATTATTAGTGATCTACACTATTTCGCTTTCACAAAGAGAACAGTAGCAGAAAAAAATGAAACTGTGTGGACTGAAATGAGAATAGTACATCTCAAAGTAACATAAGTTTTAAAATAAGTGGACTATTTCAACAACAGATTTTTGTGTAAAGTTCTTAACTTGGGCGAGTAAATAGGCTTTATTTTCGATCTTTTGAAAGATTCCTGTTGTCGAATTTTGCCCCATCATCGACATTTCAAGATTCAGTAAGAATACAGTAAGTGCAAGTACGTATCAAAGAATTTTTAAAAAGGTATTTTGATTTCACAGATAGCAGAATACGGTGAGGTCATGCAGTGCTTAAAAGAGGAAAACTGTGAAGAGCCATTATCGCCTACATACTGAAGGGTCACGTAAGGTACTTGTATTGAGTCTATCGGCAAGGATCTATCAGGTATATACGAGTCTATAACTAAATATTACTTGAGACTATAATAAACTTTCGTCTTGTTTATATTCCAGACAAGAGGTTTTTTGATAAACACTCGTAGTTTGGTGAAATCGTTTATACTTTCATCATTATTACAAACTTAATTAAATATACGATGAAAAATGCAAATTTCTACAAAGTCGGTAATGGTAGAATAAACACATACATTTAAACAAAGAAAATGAATCCTTCTTTTACATGCTGTGTCCTTCAAAACAGAGCCGATCATGGCTCTCCACAAAGTCCTGTTCTTTTTAGCGCTTAATAAATTCTGTCTTTTTGTTATCTCTTCTAAATTTTGTTTCGCCATCCATCTGACGATGTTTTCCTCCGTCCCTCTTGCATTCAATCTGTCCTGTGCGTATCAAATTTTCCAAACCGACTTTCTTCGTTATGCACCCTAGAAATTTCAACTGTCTTTCTCTTAAATGTGCTTTTTGTTTCCATTTTCTCTATAACTTCGTCATTGCTCCCATATTCGATCCATAGTATTCAGAGCACCCATCTATAGAATCGCAGTTGTGTTGCTGTAAGTCTCTTCTTCATCTGTGAGGAGATTGTCCATCATTTACTGTCAGATTAGAGGACTGATATTACATAACAGTTTAGTGCTATTTATTTGTTTCGGACGATTTTTCTGATTCTTAATACTTTGCATAGCTTTCAAAAGACATATTTCACCTTCAGATTTTATTGTCACGTTTCCTGTCTTCTATTAAAACACTTCCAGAGATATTTAATTTTTGTTTTTTTGTTTTTTCTTGTTTTGTTTTTTTGGTATCTCCCAATTTTAATTTGCAAGTTTGCTTTTCCTTTTGCTAACAACCATGAATTCAGTCTTCTTGCAATTATTGGCAAAACACGATCAATTAAAATGTAAAATTTCAAATAAACGAACTAAAAAGAGAAAAGAAGAAAACAAAAATTACAAAATCTTCAGGAGAATTTAGTTTTGGCGAAAAACAGAAAATAGGGCGACAAGATGGACGCAATCACTGTGAAAATATTCGTAATTATCACCATTCGAGTAAATACTTTGTTAGAGTGTCTTGGGAATGTCCACCCAGGCAGCATATGTTTCGTCATTCTGTGAATTCAATTACTCGGTTGGAGAGGCGAGAAAATAAGACGTTGTTTTATTACAAAATAATCGAAGCTTACGCAGAAAAATCAACCTGGCATAACGACAAATTCGCAAGACATAATTATTGATTTGCAATAAGAAAAATCAAATGTCTGGAGAAAAAGAAATCACTGATACCTCAAGTAGGCGACGTGAGATGTTTCCAACTAAATTTTTGCACACAGAGACAGAATATATATATATATATATATATATATATATATATATATATATATATATATATAATTGTAATTGAGCGTCAAACCTGCACTTAGACGAGTTTCATTAAAATGACTGTTAATGAATTTGGATTGATCAGGAACAGATGTTTCTGATCGATCCAAATTTATAAATAATTATATCTGATATACTACGGCACGCCCAAAAAGAAGACCAACGTTACATTTCTCTGACCATAACTCAATTAAGTCTCATTTAAATGCATATGTAGACCTACCAAACTCCATCCGTAATATGCTCGTTGATAATATAAATATAATATACTCATTCACATGTATAAACAGGCTAAAACAATGAAAGTATTATTAATAAAAATAAAAAATAAAATGCCAATACTCTATAACATGCACTATGAATACGGTCACAATGTGCTGACCGTGTTTGGAAAATAAAATATTACTATATCTCTAGATAAATGCATAAAACAATTCATACATTCAGTTAAAATTAAAAATAAAATCATCCTTGATAATAATCTAAAACTATAACAGAAAGCGCTCGGATATATAAAAAAAAATTAAAAAAAAACATTTGGACAGTTTCTTTATAATTTACCTCCTAAAAAGAACCTTCATTTATTGAAAAAAAAGAATAAGTATAAATTCAGCAAATAAGAAAATATTGTATGAACACAGTAATTTCTATAATAAAGCTCTAAAAATAGTGGCTATAAATGCCCAAAACTCAATTATATAAAAAATGAAAATAGACACCATAGAAAAAATAGAAAAATCATTTGGTATTCACCTCCATACAAGCAAATGGTAAGAAATAAGTTTGGGCAAAACACCCTTTCATTAATTAATAAACATTTTCCTAAAGATAATAAACTCAGTACAATTTTTAAGATAAGATATACGAAAATTAAGTTATAATTATACGGAAAACTTAGAAATGATTGTTAAAAATCATAATGCTAATATCTTAAATAAACACTTATACATAAAATAAAATATATAGATCCTGAAATAAAAACAAATGAAAATAAAGGAAAATTATGTAACTGTAGAAATCCTCAATACTGTTTTAATAATAAATACTGTATGTAATCCATAATTTATCAATGCAATATATCACCTATTGAAGATCCATATAGTTATATTCTACATTGGATGCACACGGAATGAATTCAAAAGAAGTTGGAGCCAACATCAAATGTCCTTTAATAATAATAAATACTGAAATCAAGTGTCCATATCT
>CAHIKZ030004167.1:15000-62500 GCA_903632075.3 Acanthosepion pharaonis
CATTTCGACAAAGGAAAGGAAAAGGATGGTCGTGGTCACAGCTAACTGCAAACCACAACCAGACCGCTTGTGTTTAAAATCAGAAAAGAGTTGGAGGCCTCCGGCGGTGACGACGTGTCATCTCTTGCTAAGTGAGGGAAATATCTTAAGCGCTCAGACAACATCTATCTCAAGGTGTCACAGTCATCAGATGTGTAGTGCACGAGGACATCAAGTACATAAGCCTATGTAATGAGCTGTTCATGTCATCTAGAGCCGGTAGAATCTTGTGACCCAATAGAATCTCAAGCACTACGTGAAACATGGCATATTCTTTTCTTTCTTCACTTAGAACGTTGACTAGGACCAGAAGATTAACAGAAGAACGACAGGTGGTTTTGCGCGAATCCTTCGATACCGCCCACAGAAGTGAGTGCCATAACATGAATGACACACTTCTTACCGCAAGGCAATGTGTGCGGGGTAGGGGTCTATGCCGTTTCCTACATCGAGGTACAGGAAACGTGACTCAAGCTGTGCATCAATAGGTTTGCAACTCAACAGAAGCTATACATCTAAATACGACTCTTTATTTCCCTCTCCCGAAACTTACGTGATCCAGGTATGAAAACGAACTTCGGCGATTCAAAGAACTCGACCCACAACCGAATAAGGACAACGGTTACCAAACAATCCAATTGGTATTCGACTACATACGAAGAAATGGGTAGGAAAACTAGACCTTCAGCCATATTCCTGACGGTAACCTAATATGTTCGAACAACATCACAGAGAAGACTATTTTTTTAGAAATTTTACCTGACAACTGTAATAATTGAACAGATTAATTCTTTTAGAAGCATTGGGACCTGATTACACTTGAATAGGTTTATTATTACCAGTTTGTAGAATTTGTGGATGATGTGCAAATGGTTGAATGGATAGCGATGCAGAATAAGAAGTTCAACATCCGGTCGGGTTCGTTACATTCACTTACGCGCAAATACACAAAAGAATGAATCCATCTGTTCTCCCCGTAGCTATAGCCTAAATAATAGGACTTGTATCTGGTAATTTGGTTTGGTTTGTTTTACTGCATATCAACCTCAATGGGTTATTTAATGACGACAATTTTTTTTTAAAAACTGTCTTGCTCGTAATAATGTATTGCTGGTAATAATTTAAAAAAAATTATAGCTGGTAATAATTTTTACAAAGTATTCTGGTATTAAAATCTATTTTTACATTTTCATGGTGTTTTGACCTAAATTTTGGGGTTAAATATTTATCCATACCTAGGACTCTAACAGGTGCTACTACCTCGGGTCAAGAAGGACCTGGGAACACCCGCAATTAAGAGGTGGTTCTACGCTCATCAAAACCTCCTGATCAGAGGCCTTGTTATTGGATGTTGTTTAGCGTCTTATCCAGGACGCGGATATAGTTTATCGTCTTACCGAGAACGGTGCACCTGGTAAAAGTATAGTTGTTCTAAAAAATTGACAATGATATAATCTGTCTCAAAAAAAGAACTAAAAAAGGATGTTTCTTTCAATCTTATGTTTCGGCTTTAACCAACCCACAACACGCTAAAAAAAAATAAAAATCTTTATAAACAATATATAATATATATATATATATATATATATATATATAGAGAGAGAGAGAGAGAAAGAGAAAGAAAGAGAGATTTTATTATGTTACTAAAAAATTGAAAATGAAAATCTTGTAAAATGCCCCCATGAAAAAAAAATAGAAATATATGAACTATCTACAATTCAGATAATTTATCATACTTTGGACGAAGTCAATATCTTAACCAAAACAAATAACATAAACAAACCCTAAAATGAATAAATAAATAAAATAAGCAAAAAAAAATAAAACTAAATAAATAAACAAATTAAGAAAATACAAATGAACAAATGCACAGGAGTAAATGCAATAATAATCAACATCAAATAATTAATTAGTGAATAATAAAAGCTAACTACATTATAAAATAGCTAGAAATAACTGCATTCGATTTCACAATTATTTCTACTCAATATCCTCAAGAAATATTCAAAACATGACTGTTATCGCCCACCCAATAACTGTCAGGATAATATAATAGACCTTACTACTCATAATAGACCACTGACCAGTATATATAAATAGTAGAGCCAAAGTACATCATTATAGCTGAAGATTGAATGAAGCACAGATCCTCATAGCTTGGTGTTAACCGCTATGTAAACTTATATAAAAGTGGACACTGCGGTCATCATCAAGCTTTGATAGTCAGTTTCATGCTTCAACACAATCTTCAAACTGTATGTGTTGTATTTTGCTCTACTTATATATATATATATATATATATATATATATATATATATATATATATATATATATATATATATATATATGGTTAAAGGTCAGAGTTGGCTCGGACCAGGAAACAGTAATAAAAAATGTACTCAATACACGTGTGAAAAAAAATAAAGGAGAGCTTAAAACTTTAAAAATTAGGAAGTCAGATAGAATACGGTCTCATCGGACTAATTCTAGATAGAATTAGCCTGATGAAACATTGAGGTCGAAACAAAGGTCACGTAGCCTATCTGACCTCCTACTTTTAATGTTTATATATATATATATATATGTGTGTGTAAGTTATATTATTATCATTGATATATTGTCATCCACAGACAGACTGTTTCGTTGTTTCACGACTCATCAGTGTGACAAGACATCAGATTACCTCAAAAAAAGGCAACATTTTTATTTATTACCAATCATGATGATAATAAGTAAAAGGTAAAACTGAAAAACGAGCTAGCTAACCAGTTTCGAACCTCGCCCAACGTCCCACAAATATCTGTCAATGTATCTTTTGTTGGATATGCACCTGACAAACAAAATGTCTGTTAACATTCAACATATTTCAAAGGGTAACAAGTTCAGTTTGTTAGCTACACAACTATTTCTGTTCTATAGGATTACACTGGCATGTCTACCACTGAAAAGAGATAGTAATAACGGTCCTTCGTTATTACTATCTCTTTTCAGTACACACACACACACACACATATACATATATATATATATATATATATATATATATATATATAATGTGAATATGTATGTATGCATGTATAATTTACATTATTCTGACTATTGTCCTCATCTTTCTTGTCATGTTTACGAGGTTTCGGCCGTTGTGAACTCCAGTCTTTTTCAGGTGATTGGAATTTCGAACTAAACACTTTATTTCATCCACTGGTGTAGATTGTTCTAGTTCCAAGTGTCATGCCTCTTCTGTATTATTTAGTTATCTCCCTTTAACTCAATTCTCCAAGTGTTCACCACTGCTGTCGCTAGGTATTGAACAAACAACTCTTTGGGTCAAGTCACTTAGCCCCTGGGCCATGTGTCCATGAGGACATCAGCGTATGAAATGGGACTTATAAACTTAATGTCCCAGTATCCATTTGTTACCAGAGCTCATACTGATTTTATTATTGCTTTTCTCCGTATTACTTGTTCCCATATTGTATTCATTTCTATGCTTGGCCGGCTTAGCATATCCAAGGAGAGAAGATTCAGTGACAGGTATTTATGGGATGTCCTCTCAGACAATATTTCACACAATAATGGCTAGTAAATAAGACCGTTCTTTTATAGAGGGAACGTGGAGCGATATATATATATATATATATATATACACACACCAGTCTGTACATAACTATCCATGTCAGTCGGTTGATATATATATATATATATATATATATATATATATATATATATATATATAATAAGATATAGTCAATTGGTAACCCGTATGGATAATTCAGGCAGGATATAAATCACGAAAGCACAATGTAGTAAACAGAGCAGATAATAATTAATTAATTGCTGGAAGAATTTTTTTAATCCATTCATTTTTTTTAAACGGCCAGGCCTGACGAAACGATAACAAATTATTTTCGGAAGTCTCCGATTTGTTAGTTTTTATATATATATATATATATATATATATATATATATATATGGGGGGAGAGAGAGAGAGAGAGATGTGTGTGTGTTTGTCAAAGTTTTATTCTTATCCTTTACTAAAAGGCTTATTTCATGTACACCTCTAAATACTCTCTGTTGTTTCCTTATATTATTAGTATTATTAAAAATGTTAATATCAAGAGTGAGCAGCATGCTTACATTATATAGATGGAGTACAAATATACGATTACCCAATATATCCATCAGGTATTAAAATTTTGACAAGTGGATACCAAACATATGCATCACAACCAATTTTCTGACAGGTTTTCATAATGGCAGCACTTAACCTTGCATATATAGCCGGGTTTTAACATATTTTCAGGGTGAGTAATCTGTTCGCCATTTGTATTTAGATGTGATTTTCTAAGTAAAAACGTAAAAAACCATCCTTTGGAAACCTGATCAATAGATGGTCTCTCAATGATGAATGTACATTCGCAGCGTGAACTCCTAGGTACCACTGTCGAGTAATGGTATTCTGGTAATGCACGGCATAGTTTTACTGTAAAGAATTTTATTTCGTCAAAACAAAACATGCACATATTAAGACCAACAATCATTTAAGACCAGGATCTATGCCATCTTTATTAATATTATTTTTTTTAATTTATTTTTAATCTGATTTTTTTTTTATGATCAGATACCACAAGCGAAGGGCATGATTATTTTTTCCACTTAAATAAACAAAGGATGTATATTAACAAACCAAAAAATTAAAAGGAGTCAAAGCTCTTCGCAAAATATGAGCTGTGCCTGTTATAACTGTTGTTAGAATTTCCTGGAGAGACGCTGCATCAAGGATTTTGTTTTTGTTCTTGGGTTCTTTTCCTTATCAGACCCAAAGCTCCAACCGCAACAACAGGAACAATTTTAGTCTTTAAGTGTCGCTTTTTTTTCTATTTCCATCTCCAGGCCTTTTATTAGCGATTTTTCTCAAAAACCTTCGTAGAGATGGTCTTTTTGCCACTTGTTACTCTCATGCCAATCAGAGGGCAAACTATTATTACTATTATTCTTATATCATCATCATCAGCATCACGTCCAAACACCACTAAGAAAGTACTACTGATTTTTGTTCGATCACAGTAATTAAACAATGTTCTGACTGGTCTGTACATATATGGGAGCCGTTTGCGTGTCAATGATCACTCAATATGGAAGTAAACCCCGATAAAAATCCTACCTTTCGAATGCACGCAAGTGGCAAAGATTCGGAAGCATTCATTGACATTTTTTGGATCCCTTCTTATATCTGCTTCGCAAAGGAACATCAGTGACACACTGACAACGAGAAGAGCATATCATCTCTAAAAATGAAACCTTACAGGCACTGCAACCGTTAGCCTTACCAAGTTCACTTGGAACGCAAATAACATAACATAACATTTAATCATAATATTCGAAGAAGTATACCGCATCATTGATAATAACATTGAGTTGTGACATTTTGTTTCAGATAATATAACTGTTTAAAATGGTACTATTGGGCGAGGTCATCGGTAAGGACGGAGGGTTTCCTCAGATGAACTACAACGGCCACATGTTCGCGACTAAGCCGAGCCACTTAGTTCGAGGACATTGGCTGTGGTCTATTCCGCCAGATTTAAACAACCAAGACACGCCACGTGATGAGTACAACAAGACATAATTCGCGGAGAACCAAGCTCTGGCACGCAACCGCGACTGTTGGAGGAGAATGGTGGCCATCTCAGCACGTCGGCGGCCCAAAGATACCTTCCGGGATTAAGGGCGAAAGAAGAAAGAAGAAGTCTGTGTTCAGATATTATTTTAAATTGAACTTCAAATTCTCCTGACATCTGTCGCGGAAATCGAGAAGTGTAATGAAATGAGTCAATATCTGGCCTTAATTCTCATAATTGTTGTTTTAGGTTACTGAAGTGAAAGTCGAATTTGCATTGAAAGATGCCTTCCAAAAGCTGAACAAAGTATTAGGATACGGTAAGATTTCGTTAGAAATAAGTTAAAAAATGATGCTGAGTAAAATGCTAGCCTACTCTATGGCTGTGAATGCGGAACAACTGAACACGAGGTAACAGGGATGTGATTTGCTAAAAAGTTCATGAGAATACCAAATCTGAAGTATTATGTTTTACAGTAAATTTCACCCTATACAAGGGTCGCGGCTACTCGCGGTAGAGGGTTACGTTAAGAGGCAGATTATGCTGATAGGAGGGCAAGATGATTCTAGTGATCGGAGAAACCTACTCTTGGGTGTCGGTTCCACAGTGCAGCTGTTCGCGGAAAAAATCTGTTTCAGTAGAACTTACTTCTAACCGATGGACTACGAAGGCAATGTGTGTGGTTTTCTACAAAGTAAGTGGCATGAAATGTAGTTCGTCTGTGCACTTTCCATGGAAGTAGCGATATAGCAAAGACAGGCTTGCCACGCAATCATCTGTGAGAGACAGTCTGAAGCGTGGAAAATAATTCGTCACCCAAATGGACTGGAAGACGCTTTTGAAATCTATTGAGAACGGAATGAAAGGACAGGGCATCTCCCCGAGAAAATATGGCAACAGTACACCATATTCTGCCTGATCTGGCTCTTGTAAAGGTAGAGGATAGTATGATGAGTGAGGTACTTACTGGAACGGTACAGGGAGTTGGCCATTTTACCTGCATATCGATGCGAAAGTATAAAGAAATATGGGGACCAACAAGCAAATCAGAAATAGGCAGTTGAAATTTCTGAAACAATGAGGAAAGTAGGTTTGGAGAATCTGGCACTCACAGTACATAGTGAAGACAAAAGGCTGAGTGAAAAACGATGTAATCTACCTAAAGAGCTAGACAGCAGAACATGGATTTAGAGGTGGGTAGCAAAGTAAGTAACATTACTTAGCTCTAGAAAACATACGAAGTTGTGGAGAGCCATGACCGTTCACATTCTGAAGGAACACAGCATATAAGTGAAGACTTACCCCTCACGAAAAAGAAAATGACACTCACAGGACAAACTGAAGACAAGAGGATCTGACGGAACTATAATGAAATCTACCTAACGAACAAGATATCAGAAGAGACACAACACATGAAGTAGACGCACTCATAAAAATAAAGCACAAAATTCCTTCTGCGCTCAAAATCTCCTACTCAGCGTTAACTTCTTCCTTCACTGTTTCGTTTATATAAAACACAGATAAACACGCTAAACGCAAGTAAAATACATAGGTGTTCCTCTTCTAAAAGTCAGGATTCTAATGCATTTAACTTCAAGACTTTATCTACAAAGCTCTGCATTGTAGGAAATAATTACTTAAATTGTTTCGTTTTAATACATTTTAAAGCTGATTCTTTTGCGATCATCAGATGTATTTTATCAGGATTCATAAAAAAAAACATCAGCTATAATTTACACTTGTTCATTCAGTACACATGACAGCAGAAATTATCTCATTTACAGCTATTTGTCACGCACTTATGAACATATCACCGCAGTGACACGCATTGAACGAATTTCAGAATATAATCACATTGACGTCACTTAGGATATCAACACAATTTTTTTTTAATCTGTATTGTTCTGTTGACCTGATTTTTCAACAAAACTTTCCAGGAACGCTGTGTTAGTGGGTCGGTGGCCAGCAAGTAAATAAAACGAATTAAAAAAAATAGTTGCTTCTCTCTGAATGTCTACGATGAGGAGTTACCATTATTTACATTCGGATTGTTGCGCTCATCCTTTTTGTTGTCACAACGTTTAGGCCGTTGTGCCATCCGGCCTTCTTCAGGTGTATATCGATTCCGAGTTCGAATTTCCTTGTAGGATAACCTACAGGGAATTCCAAACGGAACTGATTCGATTAAGCTCGTAAATGCACCAAATTTAATGCGAGCATGTTAGGGAATTTGTGGGCTGGCTCGAAATGGAGAGCTACTGGAGAAATCGAACTGAAAGGTGGTATGTTGAATAGTGTCGGTGAGGAATTCTGATTGTGATTGATTGGCTTTAAGTCCTGATCCTAATAACCAGAAACCAACAGGCCCTAACTTCGATTTTATAAATGCCACCCTAATTAGAAAAGGACATTATTCTTTGCACAGGAAAAAACATCGAGGGGAGTTCTGATTAATATTTTACCGTCTATAAACACTCGTCAAAGAAACTTCATTCTGCCACCAGCTGTTATAAAATCCATAAATGAACAATGTAAAATATGCCCACCTGCTATCACAACAGGTACAACTTCAATTCTTTCACCTTCATACCTAATCAACATGCTAATAACCACGAATGTTGGAAAAGAAATACCTACTAGACGCTCGCGCACAGACATTCACCAACAAACGAATATGTATTATGCAATTCCCGGATAGACTGATTATAATTATGATACGTATACTCACATGAATTATACACACGAACGTTGCTTGGCAAGATGGATGCACATGAAGTGTGCGTAACCAATGAAAAACACAAAAATTGAAAATGCATGCAAACACAAACATGCACACACACACACTCACACACACACATATATATATATGTGTGTGTGTGTGTGAAAATATATAGAAAATAGGAAGGAACTGGTTAGGTAAATAATCCAAAGTCCCTTCGTATTTTAGTTATTATTTTTAAAAAATAGTGCTCGATACAAAAGTAGAGCATAAATATAATTATTTATTTAAAATTCCAAAAAAAATTTCGCTTGAAGATGGAACAGAGCTTATTTTAACTCAATTTAATTTAAATAATTATATTGAAGTTTTCGGCTCTTGTTTTGAAACATGGGACTTCTTATGTCGCGATTTGGAATCATATTTTTAAATAAATAATTATATATATATGTATATATTAGTCCATGCTGAGAATATTGCTACTGCATATGGTCCGGTCCCACTGCTATTTACCCTGAGCTCCTTGACAAAATTCAAAGAATAATATGCAATTTTAGATAGTTCCACTCATTTACTTAGTTACTTATTTTCTTCGTATATGTCACACACACACACAGACACACACACGCACACACACACGCACATACTCTCTTTTGTTTCCTCATATTATTACACTGAATAATATCAACACAGTGTGAGAGCGGTATGTCGTATGTCTGTAATATGAAGATCAGGTACAAATACACGCCACATTATGCCTGTCATGACACCCAGTTTGATAAGGGGCTACCGGGCAAATGCGTCACAGTGAAATATGTACCATATCGTGACGGGTTTTCATAACATTACAGGCATTGCCTAATTAGTAATCCTTTCAGGTTAAGTAATCAGAAGGTCTGTGATTGTATCTAGACGTGAGTAGAAAGCTTGGACAATATCTTGATGCCGGATGATATTGGCATCTGCAACAGATGCGATTGATGAATGTGGTTCTTTGCTTGGAAAGGACGATATGATATATAATTAGATTTAGATATAGTTGGAGATCAAATGCAGATTAGAATCCGACATGATGAGTAAATAATAGAAGAAATAAGAAACTTATATCAATCTGACATGTTTCACTTTTATAAAATCTTCGTCAGAAATTGAGAGAAAACAGACAAAAAGACAGAAACACCGGTATTTTCAATTATGTTTGAGCCAGTTCTCATTTATCAGATGTGTGTCACGTGTATTAAATCCGTAGATAATTCTATGTGTATGTATGTTTGTGAAGATTCTTGTATGTCTAAGTGGGCATCGGACGGTAATATGTATTCGTAATTGTGTATGCGTGTCTGTCTAGTTGTTGTATTAATGTCTTCATATTTGTGCGGTCAGGGGGTTATTTTGATAAGTGGCAAAGGGCGAAAGAGTGTCATTACAATGACAATGAGATTTGAGTGGGTAGGGAAGTGTTATCTATGGATATGAAAACAAACTATTGGTACGGGAAGGCATCGGCCAAGGGAAAAATTCAAGTGAAAATGTTATTTCGATAAGGGACGAAAAGAAACAGGCGACTAAAAAGACTTTGGACAGATATGAAAATTAAAGGCCACCTACGAGTAATCGTTGACCGATTTTCCTACTTGGCCTGCGCGAATGGAATTGTGTTATCAAGAAATGTTCGCCAAAGAAAGTCCACTTGAAAACGTTAATTTTGATAATTGACAAAATACAGGTGTAGCTACAGAACCTTAGTTAGATATGGAAAATTAAAATCCTACACAAGCAGTCTCGCTAACTAAATTCTTTTCAACAAAACAACGTTGCCCTGCGATAATAAAATTTTGTTATCAGACACATGAACCGAAGGAAAATGAATAGAACCAGAAATGTTTTTCTTTCTTCCTTGGAGACGTCAGACTGACTGAAAACTTGGGGATAATTCATTTTGAGGCCATGTTAAGAAAACCAACCATCTGATGAATTAGCGATAAACTACTTGACAAAGGCCACGTGTTGAACAAAGAGTTGTTATATTATCTGTTCGTGACTAGAGAATTGATAACGGCGATTTGAAAGGAAGAAAAAGGAAAGAGAAGAGATAATTAATTTTTTTTAGTTAAGCAAGGTATTTTTTTTTCCGAAACAAAGCCGCGGATTGTTCACGCCCGACTAAGACGTCATTGGTCAAGTGGTGATCACGTGACGCACGAAGGAGGAGGAAAGATACCCGACCAAGACCTCATTGACCGAGAGTGATCACGTGACGCACGAAGAAGGCTGTCGACGCCCCCATCCAGAGTATAAGTATGAGAAGCTGCTACGAAGAAGTGGGGAGGGCAGTTCACGCCCCTCAGAAGCATGGTGAGAAAGTGGGAGTGGAAAAAATTACCAAAAATGGAAAAGAGTGGAAAATCCCTAACCAGAAATAAAAGAGGTAGATAGGTATTTTGAATTATCGAGGAACTCCCCGACGCCAACAGACCCAACCCGGTTTTTGTCGGCGTCAATAAAAGCCAGGCCCCAACAGGCAGAAATCAGTTCGGGCCCTGGCGGCAGAGTTGAGTTTCCAGAGTTGAAGCCACCTCAAGATAGCTGACCAAGATTCACGCAAAATTTCGGACTCCTCTTCAACCAAGAACAATTATTTTGAAGAGCGACTTAGAACCAGACCACCGAAATAAGTTTTTCGACTTTCGTCCAAAAACACACCGAAACACAAATTTCTTAGAGAGCAGACAACTTGAAGCGTTAAAACTTGCCTAGCGAAAGCGACGTGTCACAATCCACAGAACGGGTCGGGAGATAGATGCAGTCCTATGTATCGAACAACTAGACATAAAATTTTTTACATAAACTTTTTTCTTTGATACTTTGAACTTTTGAGTTTTCATTTTATTTTCTTTTATGCATATTTGTGTGTTATCACCCCATTGAACTCAATTTGCATTACGGCCCCAACCACTGTTTGATCTCGTCTGTCTAAGATCAATTCACAACGTGGGTAGGCAGACTGGAGATCAGTGCAGTTACCTTGGTAACCAGGCGTTGGAAGCGAGTTGGGAACGGCGAGGCTGATATCAAATCTAACCAGATTCCCACCCGAATCACCAAAAGTTTAGAACGTCACATTTGGGTGCCGCGACCGATATCACAGGACGAAACAACACGACTGATGCGACAGGCGGACGTCACGTTTGGAGCAGCGACACGCAGACGGAGCAGCGAGGAGCGAACAGCTGCCGCCGCGGCGAAGACGTCACAATTGGTGCTGTTTAGGGACGTCAAAACTGGTGTCGTGACCGGGATAGGACCCTGGAACGGCCACGTCACAACTGGCGCCGTGGTAGATCAGGATAGAACGTCACAGTTGGCGCTGCGACCGGGGGACGACGTCACACTATTAAGTTAACAATGTATTTTCTCCTTAAAGAATTTCGTTCTTTTTTTTTTATTGGGGTGGCATTAGTGAAATCAAAATTATATCCATCATCGTTTCGATGCAAAAAGAGAGATCAAGTCACTTTTGTGTTCGAAGATGCGGCGAAATTGTACCTTTAAACAAAACTTCTTTGTCGCACGAAATCTTTCATATCCAAACGTGAACAAAGCGAATTTTCTAAAGAAAATAATGAATTTTTATTAATCTAACATATTTTTAATCATTTTAATCTTTAATTTTGGTGGCTCCTCCTATTTGAATAGACGCCCCGTATATTTATTATTTACGGAGCATCTACCCAAATAAGACTATCTACTAAAGCTAACGTTTAAGGTGATTACAAATCCGTCGGATTAATAAAAATCTATTACTTTCTCTAGAAAATTCGCTTTTTTTTTCGGGAGAACTATGACAAGAGATGTTTCGCTTAAAGGTAAAATATCGGCCTTGCCTTATCGATTGGTTCGTTAAAACTCAGTTGGTCAGAGCGTACTTGACCTAACGGTAACTCCGCTGCCAAGCGAGTCACCTATCTCTCTCTCTCTCTTTCTGGATTTATGCATTTCTAAAGGGTCTTTCATTAAGACGGATCAAAGTCAGCAGTAAATAAGTGTTATTGGTGAAAATGTATTTATTTCTCTATTGGATCATATTAGTTATGTCATGCAAATCATATATGAAAAATAATATCGCTCAAATGTCAGCAAACGCTTAAAGTTAATCCACATTAAACGTTATATATATATATATATATATATATGTGTGTGTGTGTGTGTGTGTGGTTTCACATATTAAATGTATGTTTATAAAATAACTGTATTAACTTTAATTCTACAAAATAATCTGGCATTATAGGTGTATATATAAACATCCGCTTTTGGAGTTTTAAAAAATCCAGTTTAAATTATATGTTTCCCCCTAAAACCAATTAACATCCAGAATCTCAAAAATAGGACGGTGGACAGAGATTAATAAAACAAGTTGTATGAAAGCTCACTTAATAGTTTGTTTTGTTAGATTTTTTTTTGTTTAATGTGTCACGTCTATTATAACCGTAGATGTATCAGATGTCCATAATTGGTCATTTTAAGATGTAAGTACATTGATTATATTATGTCATCTATTATTTAATCTTTTTTTGTTTATACATTCCTGAAAATGTTTGATGTACGACTTCTAAGGTTGAAAGATATTTTATTCGGCGGAGTTTGTTTTGTTTTTTTGTTTTTTTTTTGTGGTTGTGGCGTCAAGCATTTAGATAATTCTGTAAACGACCTTCGATCTACTTTTATCAATTCACAATAATATTGATACGTCAAAAACCTCTTCAATGTAAATCAAAATGATTTAAATTTATAAAATTTTAATGCCAAAAGGCATAATAATAAAAACGTTTTTATGGATTTTAAATGTTAATCAAAAGAATTCCAACAAATGGCCATTTCTGACCCACATGATCTATTCTACAGACGGAGAAGAAAAACGAGAGGAAGCATAAAAAATTGATCATTATTTAATAAAAAAAATATCTATCTATCTAATATATATATATATATATATATATATATATATATATATATATATATATTTTTTTTATTGTAGGAAGTGTTACCTGATGATCCGAAATCCTTTAAAAAGGATTTTGGTGAGTTATAGTAATGGTACCTTAAAGTGTCTGTTTTTTTTTATTAAATATATATATATATATATATATATATATATATATATATATATATATATATATATATCCGTGGGTAAGTAATCCAAGTAGATCATATTAATATAAAAATTAAAACTGATCCACAAAAGTGAGCTCAATATATTTATTATAGAGCATATAATTGAATTACAAAAATGACACCCAAATTACCCAATTCAACAATTCAAAGGGAAATTTTGTCAATGTAATAAATTTGTTAAAGAAAAAATTATTAAAAATTATGTTTTTCTTTAACAAATATATTTACATTGACATATCGAGGGGAGAATCCTACGGGGAAGAAATGTCCATCTGAATGGGGTAATTTGGATTCCATATATATATATATATATATATATATATATATATATAACTTCTCTGAAAGGGAAGTAAATGCTATAATATCACCACACTGACAAAATGCATCTGGAAAAATCAAAGAGACGGGGGAAAGCAGTAACTGGAAATCAAATGGAAAATAATAATAATAATAATAATAATAATAAAAAATACAAAAGAAAACTTTTTCTATGTCACGCCAAGAAGAAAAAACTACCATTCTATACAATTCCGGAATTCTAAATTGTTGTTAAAAGGTGATCGGAAATGCTATGGAAATGTATACATTCTTTTTTTTTTACATATATATATATATATATATATATATATATATATATATATATTCTAAACTATCTAAAACGCATTCAAACATTCTTGTAGCGAGAGTTGAATAAATACAGGAAATCTGTATTTATATGTACGACAATAGACATAATGTTTGCTTAAGAGAAGCTATGGAATTTTTTCACGAGCACAGGGCGTGAAATGACTTCTCCAAATAAAGAGAATCTTCACGGAAGAAAAGCGGTTATTTATTTCGTCATGGGATGATTTTCCTGGCATGTATGATAGGCAACATAGGATAAAATGTTGGGTAACCGAACCGTTCAAATTACACTCATTCACTCACACTCATATATCTATATGATGAAATTATAGTGTTAAGGTATGCTGTATTTGTGAGTAATAGTACTTAATATCAGGGATAGAGCACATGCAAATATAAGAGTGGGCACTCAGTTTAACACCGAGAGGTGACACTTTGCTTCGTTGTTGTCCTCAGTGTCCATCTCTCTCTCTCTCTATATATATATATGTGTGTGTGTGTGTGTGTGTGTAGTGGAACTTACTACACGCTGATGGAACACGAAGGGAATGTGGATGGTTAGCTGTGTAAGTAGTTAAACATCACTGAACCAACGAATGTATTTCATCCGAGCACTTTCCATGGTATTAGCGATAGAACGGTGAGACACTCGCTACATCTTGCCTCTGAGAGAATGCTTGGAGTGTGAAGAAATATTTCTTCACAAAGAAGGACTCGGAGATGTGTTTGAACTCTCTCAAGACTGGAAAGGGAGGACTGGACATCTCCCACCCAAATATGGCAAGAGTATAGCCCTGATCTGGCTCGTTTTGAAGGTAAAGGATAGCATGAGGAATCAGTTAATTACTGGTGCGCTACAATGAGAGGATGATTTTACCTGCATCTTTAGCTATGGATCGTTTATAAGAGTTCCCCTTGACGACGGATGTGAGTTTCAGGCCCAATATTCTCTCAAGGTACGGAACCTCTTCGAGAGGACATCCGTTCATCGTAACTGCCGGTAGTTCGAGGTCTGATCTGCGGTGTTGGAATATAACAAGTTTCTTTCTAGAGGCATTCAACGTAATCAGCCAGTTTTTTCCCCACTGTGAATTTTGTCAGACGGAAGAAAAATTGACAGTTGGTTAATTCGATATATCAACACTTGCTGGAATATTCAATGATGAATTTTGTATGGATGTACCCAGTATCAAACTCAGTACTCAGTAGTTATACTCAATCAGACTAAACTCATTAACAATTAGCCCCGCCTTTAAGCAGATAGCTGTGTGTAAGGCTGAGGTATATTTTCCACTCATTCCATTTATCGATGTGTGATCAAAGATAAATGCTCCTATATTGAAGGCTGGTTTTCTTAGAAGATACATAGGATCTGCACATTTTAACAATTGTTATATTCTACCTAATTTGACTTTACATGGATAGATAGATAACACCATAAGTTCAAGAAAATATTCCATTGGTTTGTCTAAGTTAAGTTCAAACATACAAGATATTCGCTGTTGAGTGACACTCGAGACAAGTTGTAGGCAAATGGAGATTAAATAAATTTAAAATGTACAAAATTAAGTGAAAAGCCAGACGCGTAGGTTTGTGGATACATAGAGATACGGAGATTGCGTGTGTTTGAAAAAATGTTTACAAATAATTTATCATCATCTGTTGAGGTGATGTCGAAACTTAAAAGAACATTCGTTCTGTCCGACGTATTCGTAAAAATATTTACCGTTTTCACTTTCATTCACAATTAAAAATTTCTGGTATTATAAATGTGAGCAATATAAATTAGTATACATTAGTATAAAAATGAAAGAATCTATAACTCGTAATATATATATATATATATATATATATATATATATATATATAATTTTATCAGCATACAGGCCTGTATCACAGCTCATCAGTATGGCTAGATATCGGATTGCTTCAAACCAGAATCGAAACCCGATCTATTTGGCATAAAAAGAAAAAGGAAAATTATAGCATATTATTTTTATGAATGTAAACAAACGCCAGACATTATATATATATATATATATATATATATATATATATATATATATATATAATCGAAGAATAAAATTTCAGCCTTCGAAACATTAATTTAAAAGAGGGCTCAATACAAACGTAGAAGAATAAATATTTATTTATTATTCTGTGTTACATTAGAACATGCACATACCCACTACAAAACTGTACATCTTGTTTCAACGTTAAAAAATTAACGTTTCATCAGGTGGGAAATAACAATGCTGCTAAAATCGTAGGTGCGTCTGTACAAACGAATAATGTTCAAAACTCTATACCCCAACTAACACGGGATTTTAAAAAAAGATGATGTTTCAGAAAATTTTGAGACGAGAGTCGAGCCGAGAATATTTTAGTATATTTTTTTTATATATTTATATACGCATGTGGTACGGATTTCTTATGAATTTTCTCATTCATATCTTATATAAATTTATCAATAAAAGGATTACTCCTACAATGTTCATATTTCCAGCATTCATTTTCTTTTATCTAAAACTAACCAAACGGTTGTATCATTAAACTAACAGTCATATCCGCGTTGCTGGAAGACTAATCTTGTCTAAATAAATAGACAGACATAAAGTCACTTGATTGTATTGGTATAGATTAATAAAACGATGATATGAAGTAACTACATAATAATTTATTGCCAAAAGTTACATCCTTACCGCTATATTCTTTACGCGGGAATTAATATTTAGTTTCTATTAACAATGACCTCTTAGAACTATTTTTTTTTTTACCTTAAATTACTGTTTACCACAGTGGGCGACAGTGCCACCTTCTGTGCGCTGTTATGCTGAAAGGGGGCACTGGGAGCTTGTTTTTATTTCATTTAAGGATCGGTGAACATACTCAGGTGGCGGTGGGCATGTATCCATTTTTATTAGATTTTCAAAAATTATTAAATATTGGCTACAAAAGGAAATTTCTGAAAGTGCTGTGGAAAACTATCAAACTTTTCTTCGTTGCTTTTTCAACTTCCAATATGGCTGAATGTGGTTTCAATGTAGTTACAGAGCTTCTTACTAAAAGAAAGAAAACGCCTGCAAATTACAAAACAAGGTGATTTGAGATTGCTTCCAAGAAGCATGGAACCTAGAATAAGAGCCTTAATCAGTAAGCACCAATGTCAAGCATCGCATTAAAACCATTGAGATAAGCTATCAAATAAAAGTTTGTTTTTAGGATTTTAATCATTGGCATTTCTAATAGAAATGGACAAAGTATTAACATTATTCTGGTACTAATTCCTAAGTGTTATTTTGCCATGAAAGACGAATTCAGGATAATATCCGAAATTTAATTTGACTTGTGTTGACAAAACGTTTGTACCCAAAGGGGGCGCTGTTTGAGAAAGGGTTGGGATACGCTGCCTTAAATCATCTCTGGGGTTGATTTAAACCACCTTTACAAAGCCTGTGATAATTCTTTGCTTCATAGTCTGACTGTATGCTAGGATTGGTTATAATTCATCCATCAGCCTCTAAGTATGTAGCGGGCAAACAGACACACTTCGTTTTCTTCTGTTAGATTACGACAGATATCTGCAAATAAGATTTTCCGTTTTCTGTCAAACGAATAATTTTTTTTTTTTAAGATCTTCAACTTCTACTTCTCCAGCTGTCCCACCTTCCACCAATTTGTCAAGGTGAGTCACGACATAGAATGTGACATTAGGTGCCTAACCGCACAATCCTCTGCCTATCCTGACAAATTGAAGATGAGATTAGAGCACTCGTAAAGAATGATGTCGCTCAATTAATTTTGTCCTACCTTTAAAAATATTTATCGCTGAATATGTTGCTTAAGCTAGGATCGGTAAGTACAAAAGTCGGATGTTATGCTCTGCTCTCATCTTGTTATACTTTATTTTCTTATTTTGTTACATGCAATCACCGTAAACAGTCGCTTTCCTCCCTGGCAGAATGATTTATAAGCAGTTTTCCGTTTACTGAGTTATTTCGGTTAAATGTTGAGCAACAGAAACAAAGCTAATTTTCGAATGTTGCGAGGTACGTAAAATTACTTTAATCTTTGTTAAATTGAGTCAATTGCTTCGTCCGTCACAAGGAAAGTTGGCTCCCTGTGCCGCGCCAGGAAATTTTTCTCCCCGGAATCGATCCTTCAGATCTACAAATCCACAATTCGCCCTTGCATGGAGTATTGCTGCCATATATGGTCTGGAGCCCCTTCTGTTTGCCTCGGTGTTCTTGATAAGCTCCAGAGGTGGATATGCAATATAATTGGCCTTGATCTGGCATCTCGTCTGCAGTCGCTCTCTCACAGACGCGCCGTCGCCTCTCTCTGTCTTTTTTACAAATACTTTCATGGCAATTGCTCCGAGGAGTTGGATTCGCTGGTTCCCAGACTTCATGAGTTCAAGCTCCCTACGAGGCTGGCATCCCGCTCTCACCCCTTCACTTTCGAAACTCCTAAATGTAGCCGTCTCTTCTACTTCAATAGCTTCATGTCTCGCACCTCTCGCCTGTGGAACTCCATTCCTTATTCCAGTTTCCCTGAGAGCTATAATCTCCAACTATTCAAATGTAATGTCAATCGACATCTCCAGTTACCTTAACCTATCCACTATCCTTCTCCTCATCCTTTCTTCTATCACTCTTTTCTGATCTTGCTCCAATTTTTCTGTAACCCCTTGCGTCCTAGTGGCTTCCCGTCTTGCTTGGGGTGAAACGCTTTAAAAAAAAAAGCTCATATTCTGTTCGGAGTAAAGGTTTTAAAATAAATATCAAATAGATGTAGAGATACGTTCGAGTGCTTCGCTTTTTGTCATAGAATCACTAACGTCAGCGGTTGATGGCTAAGCTTTTACGGCTAAGTTATGTAATTTTATAAACTATTACCCTTTCCTAGGGATGTGTGGTGTGCTGTGATGGATAACGGCTTGAAATGAGAAATCGGAAAGCGGAGTTCAAATTCTAGCCGGGTTCGTTACATCCTCTTAGGGGCAAGAGAATATAATCTTCCCCTGGAAAATGGTAGGAATCCATCTCTTCTCCCACCAGCTATTGATTGAATAGCAGCTCAAACTGGGTCATATAGCCCTGGTTGGCAACCAGTCTACTGCGTGAAAATCTTCTGCCTAGTGAATCATGAATCGAAAGCGACATGATCGCCCAAACGTGTATCACGCCCGGCACTTAACAGACTGATCCTTTCCTATGTGTTTCAGTAGAAAGTTTTGCTTCTTTTTTTTTTTAAATAAATTTACCCCAAGCAAGACGACAATGCCACTAAGACGCAAGGGGTCTACTGAAAGTGTAACAGAAGGAAAAGATTTTAAAAGTTACCAGAAACCCGATTCTAAACAGAGAACAATGGATAAACTTCCACTCCGTTTCAAAAGACTATGGAGGAGTGTGAACCGGACGCTAGGCAAACCTATCTGTTCTAATTGGAGAGAGAGGGAAAAAATTTAGTAAATAAAATTTCCGAGTTCAGACGGAGGCATTATTATAGAGTTAGAAGAAACTGGAAACCTAATCGTAAACAGGAAACAAGGGGAAAAAAAACCTTTACTTTTGTTCAAAAAACTGAGGAGGAGTGGGAACCGGACGACAAGTTCATAGTAATTTAGAAAGATCATTGATTAGTCTGGGACGCGATTATTAGCTAGTATAATGTACCCTGTACTTCTTTGAAAGATTAAATATCTGGGAATGTGCCTTCCAAAAGCTAAGCAAAGTATTAAAAAACAGGAAAGTTTCTTTAGAAACAAATAAGAGAATGCTGAACTGCTATGTAATATCAATTCTTTTATATGGCAATGAATGCTAGACAATTCCATCACGTAAAAAGAAGACTTGATATAACGGAAATATGATTCTACAGAAGGATACTGAGAATACAAAGCGCGTATGCAATGAGGCCATCTTAAGGAAAATAGAAAAAGAAAAGACACTGATACTAGGTATTTACTCGTGGCCTCCCCACAAGGCGGGATGTGGCACAAGGCCGATTTTTTATGTGGGACGTTCAAAGCCCGTAAGTTTGGGCAAAAATTGACCGTAGACCCGGTATACACAGGGTCAGGTAACTGTCTAACTCCCGAGGAGACACTGCCCTTCGGCATAGCCTCGTCGTGGTTACTCTCCGCCCGGAGGCAGAGAGTCCGACTAGCTCTAAGAGTTTGGCGCGCGGCCAGCTCTCCTATAGGAACAAAATAGGAACAGAAAATTACACTGATACTCAGAATCTGGCAGGGATCGGATTTTTTTAAACTCTTGAAGAGGAAATCGGGTCAGGAATAAGTAGCAGGTCAACTACCTGAGAAGCTTGTGTGAATAGATGTAGAAATGGTGGTCAGCAGATTGGGCAAAAGGACAAAAGATGCTAAGGAATAAGTTGTAAAAAAACACGATACATCGAAGGAAATTAATGACAAAAATTTTAGGCTAATGAAAACCTTATAGGTTTAGTTTAATGACGAGATTGTTTATTCATATTAATTCATGACATTATAGTCAATTATCAGTTTGTTTATTTCGTTCCCTTGACAAATGCGGATTTACATCCACAAACAGCGCATGCGTATCATCCATCACAGATTCCGATTTGAATCTGTGAGATATTTTGAACTGTAGGAAACCGCTAAAACCGACATTACTTGTTTTATAGTGTGAAATATGTCAGATCCTTGAGAGATAACCTGTATAGAATAAATAACACGTGACAAAATGTGATTGGTGTGTTAGCATTTGCAAAACAAGGGCGGGGTTTTCTCATGCTGCAAATTCACTGGTAGATTCTGTTCCCTTTGTAGAAATTGTTTTTGTTTTTTTCTTAAGATAATAAATGCAGCATGAAAAACTAAATCGCTCACTACGCAATGGATTCTATTTACGTTAAGTTGTTGAAAGTTTTCCATCAACGTTCTTATGCGTTTAGAGAAAATATAAATCCATTTTCTATTCTCAAATGACTATCATCTCGCGAAATAACAAGGATTGATCTCCAGGGTGTTACTGTTGATAACGAGCTGTCTCCCAACAAAATACTATCTCTAAGAATCAAGACAGATTAGGGAATTATATGAAATCATAAAAGTAAATGAAAGAAAGAATCACACACACATATATATATATATGTGTGTGTGTGTGAGTGTGTGTGTGTGTGTGTGGGTTAAAAAAATAGGCACTTATACTTGCACGTACACACACAGACACACATACATACATATATATATATATAATGTTTTAAGCTGAAGATTTCATGCTTGCATGAGATTCTAAGTCGTTTTATCGACGTAGGATATTATGTATATTCACTAATATATATATATATATATATATATATATATATATATATATATATATATATATTCAATAAAACAGACAATTTTAAGTCTTCATTGGTTATAGTTTATTTTCCCAGGGAATTTCTTTTTCCCTGGTTCATCAGACCAAACTTATAAGAGTGAAAAAATGAATTTAAATTTACATATATTTCTTATACACTTGTGAAGAGTATTTTAAGTTGATATATGGTAATATAGAGAGTGGGGAAAGAGTGTGACACACATGGTCGAAATTAAAGATGGAAGGGAAAGAGAGATACCAATGATTTCTTTTTATTACAATACTCTGTTTGGTCTGATGAGCCATGGAAACGAAATTCACGGGGGAAATAAATTATAACGAATGGACCCTTAAATTAGCCTGTTTTAATTGAATTAATCGATCTGATTTAACATTGAACTATATGGAGTTCATCCGCCTTGGATCACTAAGATTTTTGTTACTTATATATATATATATATATATATATATATATATATACGAGAGAGAGATTTACACCTAGTAAGTAGTAAGGGCAGTTGTTTGAAATGTTATTAAAGTCAGACAAGTAGATATCCAACAAAATGGCCTATTTATGGCATTTTATTACTTCAGATGTTATTATAGTTGACACTTTTTATTTGACATGGACGCAATGTTTATTTTATTTTATTAGTGTGTATTATGTCTATTTTAAAATGACTATTTGTTCTGATGTCCTTTCCCCAGGTATGATTTCTGTCGGAGGACACATTATCTTTACTAAGATTTCTTGAATGTACAAGCCAATAGATGTAACGCATATTGTTCAATAAAATAAAAATGGGGCATCTATTTCAAAGAAAACGTGTGCACTATAAAAATAATGTTTGAACTTATATATATATATATATATATATATATATATATGTGTGTGTGTGTGTGTGTGTGTGTGTGTGTGTGTGTGTGTGTGTGATTTTTCAAGCATAGCTTAGATGTGGCACAAGGCCGAAAGTAGGAGGATCCAGTGAGAATACTCGCTACTCAGTCGAAAATGTTCTAGCGAGACAAGCATGCTAACCATTACATCGTCTATAGGTTCCCGACATGCTTGCTTATTTTCTAAGCGTAGCTTAGATGTGGCACAAGGCCGAAAGTTCAGAGCACCTTTTCAGTCGTAACTGATGTAGCGAGATCAGTATGCTATTACATTACGCCAAGATACCCTTTAGCATTGTGAAAACTATGACAAAAATGAAAAATAGCTCTTAGAGTCATTGAAAAAGAATGGCAGCATTTATGAAATTTATACTCTGAGAAACTTTTACAATATATATATATATATATATATATATATATATATATATATATATAAAATTGTAGCCTTTGTCTGTCTTTTTGTTTCTTATCGAACTCTTCCTAGGGTCTTGGAGATAGACCCCATAACCACATATATTCTGAAACTACATTATCTAGGGTACTTAGATAAGTATATTTCATTTTGATCAAAGGGGATCCCCGGAGGGCAACTGAATTTTTTTTCTTTTGATTTAAATTAGATTTAAATTTGAAGAAGGGAATGATTTCTATCCAAAATATAAAAGGAGAAAGCCAGAAGACGGAGGTCACATCGACAAAATTAAAATGAGACAATTTGGACGACAGAAATCACTAATCAGTTGGTAGTGCCTGACAATACACAACTGTTACGATAATTCAACTGTCATATCAATGCTGAAATCTGCTCATCAATTCATTCAATCAGATATTGCATAAAATACATAGCAAAGTGATCAGATCCAACTGTTTTTACACAAACCTACCAATAGATTTTTTGTTTCCATGTGATTTAAATTTGAACAAGAGAATGACTCCTATTTAAATATAGAAGGAGAAAGTCAGAAGATGGAGGTCACATCGGCAAAATCATTGAGTAATATTGAAATGCATCATTTTCACCACAAGTTATAACAATGACTTAAAATCAATCATCATTTTCTTACAAAAAATGTGACACGCAACAAGGAGCGGGTAATTGGGTTAGTACCAAATATGTGGGCTAAAGGTGGATATTTTGACGCGAGCAATCATAAAATACTTTTTTTTTTCTTTTTGTCATAACAAAATGTCTAATAAAAGAAAATCGTCTCACTTTTTTTTTAAACAAGTATAATAATGTTCTCTTACTCAAAATACAAAACAACTAATTTTGGGGCCAATTTTTAAAAAAAAAATAAACTTTTTGAACAGTGGGTTTTAAATATTTTGAATATATATATATATATATATATATATATATATATATATATATATATATATATAGCTTTGGAGCGGGTAGAATGGAGATCTACGTGTTTTAGTGGACTCAGCAATTTTCAATCTGCTTGTCTGAATCATCGTCAAGAAGCGAGAGCAAAATCTAAAAGGTCAGCCAATCTAACAGTGATCTCATCTCACAATCCTCACACTTGCTCCATATGTGGCCACCACTTAAGATTATCGCACACACTTTCATAACTGAATCAATAAACAGTCAGATCCTCACACGTCGACCATTATTATATATATATATATATATATATATATATATATATATATATATATATATATATATATATATATAGCGAGAGAGAATCTCAAATGATTCGGCAGAAAATGAGTCTACACGATGAAAAAATCTCCCAATAAAAATGAAGTCGAAAATCTTTCTTATCATAAAGAGGAAATAACAAAAGAATGTTTTTAATAAATTATATTTTTCATCCTTTTTAGAACGTACGAAATTTAGGTTAAAACTTTTCTTTTTCTTGCGTCAGCGGTGAAAACATAAATTGGTATAGGACATTCTAGCGTCTTTTTTTATGTTTTTAAACACATCAATTTGGAAGATCAAATAATTGTCAGATATAAATAAAAGTTTCAGGATTTATTCATAAATTATTTCGTGCATATATTAATTAGTTATAAGCAGAACTCCTTGGAGAATTTATATCGTCATTACTATAAATATGCTCTGAATCGTAAAACAAGAAATATAATACAACTAAAATATTATTTAACTGGAAACGCTTTTAATTGGTTTTATGATTAAGATATGTTATGAAGACTATTGTTTAAGAAAAAAAGTTTGTTTTTTCGATAAATGATGAATTTTTACAAGAATTGTTAAGATTTTTTTTTAAATTTAATTATAATATTAAAAAAATTAAATCTTTTAAATGTCTATAATAATTTACACCGTCTAGGTGATATTTTTATTAACTAAAAACTATATTTGCTAATCGTAAATTGAAAATTTAGTACAATTCAGCGACCCTAGTATTCTAAAAATAATTTTGAAATTATGTGTGTGTGTGTGTGTGTGTGTATGTATGTATGTATGTATGTGTGTGTGTGTGTGTGCAAACGTGCCGATTTTTGTAAATTCGAACATCCATATATGGCATTATCAGAAAATAAGTGCGGTATATATAGTACATTTAAAGCCAAAGTACCTAAAATTCAATAAAACATTTGAGTTCTTAGAATATTTTCGTAAATTATTAAGAATGATGGGTACTTAACAATTATATAAAAATGACTCTCACGTTATATTCTGCAGGTAATTTTTACAGATTTGTCCACCGTAGAAAAAAATAGATAAATTACCGGCTGTCAGTGAAACTGTCAACGCCTTAATTGAACACCTAACTCACTATTAAAAATAAGTAATATGTGTTACACATTAGTTTAATAAACTTTAAATCAACTAATATTCGTCAAATAAAGTGTTAGAAAAGTATATTTCATTTTTCAAAGATTTTCCCCTAAAGAGAATTAAATTGTGCTGGCAGATGGTTTAAAAATGACTACAATCAGCAATATTTAGCGATATAGAAAAACATCTAGATTCAGTAATTAGTTTTGAAATACAGCAAAGTATTTTGCTTATTGGAAATATTAAATTTAATCTATTAGTTTGAAATTAAAACTGCAGTAAAAATTTCAGGAAAGGTATTCTAAACCTTGATCTGAAAGAGAGGATGCGCATTCTTTGAAAAGGATAGAAGAACCATGGTGGGAGGTGAGGGTTTCTATATAACAAAATGGTGGTTTCTCTTACAAAGGGTTCGAACTATACCGGACAGCATATTTTCTTTAAGTTATTGGAACGTCGGCCCCGTAGATGTAATTCAAACTTGAAAAAAAAAACTAAATAAACAGTCTACTGAAACATATGCATTCCCAAAAATAACGTTTAAAGTAATAAATATATATATATATATATATATATATATATATATATATATATATATATATCGAATGGTGAACCAAAAATCTTGGTTCTCACCAATCGAGGTACAACTAAATAAACCGAAGCAAAGTCGTGAGTAAATTGTTTTTTGCCTATATGAAACAAATTATAATAAATAATTATTGCGGTACTATAGGTATTGATTTCTCTTTTCAGTTAATGCTGTGAACGTTATAATTTATATATCGTTTTCATCCTCATTACATTCGATATATATATATATATATATATATATATATATATATATATATATATATATATATATATATATTATTAATTAAAGCATAGCATGCACTTAAAATCTTATAGGTAATAATTTTTATCTCATGATAGCTCTATAAAAAAAGCAGTTCTCAATCTTCAAGACCTACAAACTTTTAGATTGAGAGCTGTTTTTTTCTCATGAAATAAAAAAGTATTACCTATGGGATTTTAATTATTTGATATTCTTTAATTAATAATAATTCTGCTCTGTCTTTTGACAGAGTGCTCTCCCTGGATCTATATCCTCCTGGAAATTCCATACAAATTACCATAATTTATCATTACTATATATATATATATATATATATATATATATATATATATATATATATATAACGTTTGTCCAATTAATAAATGAGCGAAACCATCATTTAGTTTCATGCGACGCCATATTTTATCATTGTCTCTCGCATGTAGTTGAGTTCATGTCATTAGCTTGAGATCGTATATTCCCTTTCGACTCGACTAACTTTATGACACTACATTTGGGCTTATAGTTCCTCGTGTACGAGTAATGCATCTGAGTGTTTTAGCTATGCGCAATTATATGCAGTTGAAAAGTTTGGCAAGTAGCTGTCATGACCATACCTATATCTTAATTAAATTTCTGATGTAAAATATGCGATCGTATATGATTGTTGTTCTCTGTTTTAGGAATACATAGCCAGGAACATGTCTGACATACAAAGTGGAAATGTTTCGATTCGACATTCTCATGTTTTCGAACACCTCCCTTTACTTGATGCCTGGAAAGACTTTTTTTTTATTATCTCGTCCTGAACTCCATATCAGAAAGAGTGATATTGGTTTAGGTCAGTGACCACACACATATACTTACGTCCAAAGATTCGATAAAAAATTATCATACTTGATGGAAAATGCCCCAAACTTAATAAAAACAATTTTTCACGTTGAAATCATTGTTATTATTAAGAGGGAAAACCAAAGGATCTTTTTAATTATTAAGTTATATTTGTACTCCTTTTTAGCCATGACTAGCAGTATGACCCGGCGTTTCACGTGCTTGATTCAAAAATCGTACGACTCATACAGCAATCGCTATTACTTGACTTAAAATATTTTTGCCCTTCCTTGCCTTTAAAGAAGTGTTCTTTGCCGTGCTGATGTTGCTACATGCCTTACTTCTTGCCTATCACACACTGTGAAATTTTTCTAAGCTCTATACCAAACATTAAATCTGTTACGAAAAAAGAACTAAACAAAATGAACACAAAACGATCAGCTTCAAAAAAGGACTCGTAACTGGAAAAACCGAATGAAAAAAGAATGTTAACAACAAATACTTTTTCACAGCCAACCCAGTTCTGCGGAATCAGAATCAACGTTGAGTTTAAGCAAGCGAATCAGCCAATTGGAATAAACTACCATGCAGATTTAAATTTTTCCCACTTGTGACGAATGCAGTTATCGATTTTTTTTGCATGCTAGTTAACATTCGTGTTAGTCATCTGTTGACTCTCACGCTGGCCAATAGAATCTTCCTGCCTATTCGTGGCAGCCAGCTATAGGCTCTCACTCTGGCCAGTAGAAAATGGCCGCAAACTACATGAAAACTGCCGTAGAAGCAGGAAAAATTCGATTATTTCCACTATCGATGGGAGTTGGGAAATGCAAAGTTGGTCTTGGCCTTCGCGCTAACTTGGAGCATGTGCATGTAAATTTTGGTGCAAATCCGTCGAAAATTGCGGCCGTGCATTCGTTACACACACACACACACACACACATTCTGACTTTTATAGATAGAGATATAACTTGAGGTAGATAGTGGAGTTTTTTTTTCTTTTCTCGTTGCCTTCTCCACTGAACTACAAGAAAATAGAATGCATGATCATCAGTAAATGGATGAACCCAAAATGCGACTTACAAGTCGGGGTCACTAAAATCAAGCATGTGCGGAAGTTTAAATATCTAGGAAGTGTTTTGATAGGGGACAGTAGGAGCGACGATGAGATCCTAAGACGGATTGCGATGGCCAAGGATGCATTCCAAAAGCTGGGCAGAATATTGCGAGACAGGAATATTTCAAAGAAAAGGAGTACTGGGCTGCTACGTGACATCTGTCCTCGTATACGGCAGCGAATGTTGGACCGTCTCCTCAAAGATAAAGAAGAGACTCGAGGCAGCGGATATGTGGTTATACAGAAAAATCCTAAGGGTAACATAGAGCGAGCGTGTGAGCAACGATGAGGTCTTGGAGAGGATGCAAACAAGGAGGAAGCTTATACTTAACATAAGGAAGAGGCAGATGAAATTTCTGGGACATATAATGAGAAAAGAGGGCCTGGAGAATCTGATACTCACAAGTCAATTAGATGGGGAAAAAAGAGACAAGAGAAAGCAACACATGACATACCTGGCAGGCTTAAGGAAATGGATGACAGAACGTGGTTTGGGGGAGTTGGCAGAAGCACGAAACTTATTGAGAGCCACAAAGGATAGGGGGGAAGTGGAGAGCCATGATCGCCTACGTCCTGAAAGGACACGGCACATAAAAAGAAAGAAGATTCTTTTTTAGAGCGTTCACAATTTTGTTTAAATATATTTTTCTTGCATCAGCACGTTACCATTGTAGTATAAGGAATATTAGCGTCTTCTAACGGTGAAAAAAATTGATTTGGAAAATTCTTGCAAAAATCAAATAATTGTTGGATGTTAATGAAATATTCAGGACTTATTCATCAATCAATGAAATTATTTTTTAAATGTTTCTAATTATAAAATCTTGGTAATTTTATTTCTTATGTGGTAAGCCACTATATTTAATTTTATAAAATTTCGAGAGATTAAGTTTTGTATAGCTTAATGTTTAGACTGTTTTTAAGCAGAAGTTATTTGAGAAATTGAATCATTTTTTTTTTTTAATTGGATCCACAGTTACCAGAATTCTGCTCTGATCGTTAAATAAATGATACAATAAAACTAAGACATAATTTAATTAGAAAATCTTTTAATTTCTTTTATGAATAAGATATGGGCACTATTTTCTTAAGAATTGTTTATTTTTCGATAAATAGGGAATTTTTTTTCCAAAAATTGTTTTTATTTTTTAAAATCGTAATTAGAATACTTTATAGAGTTTAAAATCTTTTCAAATTCTATATTAATTTATACCGTTTAGATATTGCTATAAAATAATCATAAACGCAAACGCTTCAGCAACCATAGTATTTTCAAAAGAATTTTGAATTTTCTTCGTGTGTGCAAAAACGTTGCCGACTTTTGTAAATACGGACATCCATACACGACATTATCAGAAAATGAGAAAATGTTTAGCGAGAGAGCCTCTTGATCCTGTCTTAGGGCAGAATACAGTGGCCTCTCTCTCTCTTTTTGAGGGTTGGACGGGTCCTGCTAACAATAGTTGCGTTTATTTTGCTATAGTAAATTTAAAACCAATTCATCTAAAAATCAATAAAACATTAGATTACTTAGAATATTTTCTTATATCTTTAAAATTACTTGCTAGTTAAAAATTATATAAAAATGGAGATTAAGTGATATTCAATTAATATTTACAGATATCTTCAACATAGAAAATATTTCTAAACATAAAACTCATCAGATTGTTTTAGCACCTCATAAAAACACCAATCACTATGTTAAATTTCTTTTCTGTGATATTTTAAACTAAAAGTAATATTTGTTTCAAATCAGATTAATTAAACTTTAAATATAATAATCTTCCCCAAATGAAGTTTAAGAAAACTATATTTTATTTTTTGAAAGATATAATAAAAAAGAGAATTATATTTTGCAGAGAGAATTGAAAATATGGCTAACATCAGTCAGTTTTAACGATTTAAACAACTTAATTCCATTCAATTTATATTTGTTTTGAAATACAGCATATTACTTTGTTTATTGGAAATATTAAATTTAATCCACTGACTTGAAATTAAAACTAGAATAAAAGCTTCAAAATTTTTGGTAGGTACAGTGTAACCCGGATATAAGAGAGTTGTCGGGACCGGAGAAGAAGTCTCTTATATCCGGGTTTGGTCTATTTTATATACATTAACAAAGGCTCTAATTTGGAACCAGAGAAAATCTTTCTTATATCCGGGTTTCTCTTATATCCGGGTTACACTGTACTTTTTTTTATAAATAATCAGCATAGGATTACTTCAAACATTTTGAACATTTATTTACAGTTTCAGCATGCTGCAGATATCGTTCAACTTGTGTTTAAAAATGCAGCCTCCAGAATTTGTTATAGCTATATTTTAAAGCCATCAAAATTTTGAATTAGTTTTTCACTCACACAGACTCATTAGAAATGAACAGTTCTATTTCCATATTGAACTCCCCCCTCGACGATTGCCGAAACCTGATTTGTAAAAATGTAAATAAATTAGTTTGATGTTTATTTCATATTGAGATGTCTTATCTTTGCTTCAAATTTTATTCTTTCGTTTCTTAACTATTTATGAATCGTAGCATCCTTTTTTTTTCTAGCAGTTTCCTTTGATACCAATTTCTTCCCAGTAACTGCCAACCATTTATTTCTTTTAATGCTGTCAGTGAAATGGTTGTCCTCAAACACTTCTATCAGCCATGTTGTTACTAATGTGGTTTCCCTGTCTTTCGAACAAAGACTATTCAGAAACAGTTCATATTTCAGCCCTTCTGTTTTACTGATTTTCACTGTTCTCTGGTCATCATCAGCACCAAAGCAGAAGCTTGGTCAGGATAATATGAGATCAGATTGCTGTAATATTGGCGTGTCTGTTAAATAAATTACTTGCTCATCATATTCCATGCGAAGACATCATTTTAAAGTGCAAAGAGAGACACTGACTAACTTTGATTTCAATAATTTCACCCTAGTTAAAAATGAAAATAATTCTTTAAGAAGAAAATAGATTGAAAAATATAAACACACGCCTAAAACATTACAACTCTACAGTGTAACCCGGATATAAGAGAGTTGTCGGGACCGAAAAGAAGTCTCTTATATCTGGGTTTGGTCTATTTTGTTTAGGTAAGTATGGGCTCTAATTTGGAACAGAGAACATCTCTCTTATATCCGGGTTTCTCTTATATCATGGTCTCTTATATCCGGGTTACACTGTATCTTTCTTTGAATCCATTTTTAAAAAATCTTACTTATATTTATCTAATACAAATAATACATTCTTAAAGAGGCGAGCCATAAATTAGAACGTTATGACTTCTCGCTACGTAGGTGAAGATAAAACTCACACTAAACAGACACACGTACACAATTACGAACACACCTTACCATTTGATACCCACTTAGAAATACAAGAATCTTTATAAACCTAAATACGCATAGAATTATCTACAGTTTTAAAACACGTATTTAACCAACTGACCAAAACATAACTGAAAATACCAGTGTTTATATCTTTTTGTTAGTTTTCTCTCAATCTCTGACGAAGCTTTCATAAAAGTGAAACATGTTAGATTAATATACCTTTCCTATTTATTCTTTTATGTTATCATCCTGTTGAATTCCGATCCATATTTGATCAGCATCTGATCTTTAACTTATATACATATATATATATATATATATATATATATATATATATATACATACGTATTCTGTGGGGTGGAGGATAAAAAGGGCCTCGCAATAACACAACTGGATTATAATATTACAAATAAAATCAAATATAAAATACAAAAAAATAAGAATTGAAAAACGATAAATTACTTCAGTATACATTTCAAAGAAAGTATTGTATATTTTGAAGAACACATATGCATACAGAAATAAAAAAAAAATATTGCTTAATTGTTGGTGACATCTGAGACTGTCCAGAACGTCTGCTTTTTTCAGCGGTCGAAAAAAAATGAGAGAAAAAGAGAGTTTTCATTTTTGTTTCTTTTGACTATGAAATGTTTGTTCTGATGCATCATGGGAGTATTCTATATTTTATTTAACAGTTTTGTAATTTAGCTTTATCTTTCTCCATTGTTAATTACTATTCTTATCTGCATCTTAAAGTTTGTTTTGTTTCTTTTTGCATAACTTTTAATTTTTATTTTAAGTAATTTTGGTTCCAGACGACTACATAATCTAGTAATAGGATTGGAATTCCCAACCTCCCCAGTTTGTTTTTGCCCCCCCCCCTTTCATCTCGACTAGGTCAGATTTCTTTATTCTTCATGTCCTTATATATTTTCTCCTTTCCGTCTCCCTTAGCGAGAGAGCCTCTTGATTCTGTCTTAGGGCAGAATACAGTGGCCTCTCTCTCTTTTTTGAGGGTTGGACGGGTCCTGCTAACAATAGTTGCGTTTATTTTGCTTTTTATTAAATATTTAGTTTGTTTTGGGGTTCATCCCTTCCCCTCTCATTGTAAATCATTAGTTTTTTATTTATAAAATTTTTATGATCATTATATTTTTATATCACGGGGTGCGTTTTGTAGGTACCCCTGAAACTATGCGGCATTATGGTATATGAATGAATGATCAGTGATGGATGAGTTCTTGCGGCAAATGAGCAAACTGCATTGAGTGAATGGGTCCTAGATCTGATTAGCTAGGTATAAGACAGCTAGTGAAGACCCGATCCTCCTTTTTCGGCCATGTGTCACATTCGTATATTTTTATACAATAAATCTAAATAGGTTTGGGAGTTTGTCTATATTTCTGATATGAGATGTTCACTATTTACATTATTTGGACTATTGTCCTCATCTTTGTCGCCATATTTATTACAACGTTTCGGCCGTTGTACGCTCCGGCCTTCTTCAGGTGGTTGGAATGTCGAACTGAACCCTTTATTTCACTCACTGGGGTAGACTTTTCTAGTTCCACGTGCCATGTTTAATGGATGTCAGTTATCAGTTATCTCCTGTTTATTCCCCTCTGCAAGTCCACCACTGCCTTAACTGGGTACTGAACTCACACTCTTTGGGTCCTGTCACTGGATCTAACCAACGTCTTTATCCACTGTGTCATTTGGGGGAATAATGTAAATAGGGTTGGGGGTTATTTAGTCATTTATTTGTTACTATCACTATAGTGTCATTATGAAAGGTGCACTTATTTGTAGCATAACAATTTTTTTTTTATTTTTCAAAATAACCTCCCCCCGTACGAGTTCATATAATTCAATACTGAATATTAATTCCATAAACCGAACATTTCAGATAAAATTTCAATTAGTCGGCGTTATCTATAACTGAATGTATTTTTGATTCACTAAGTCGCAAATTGATCCATGTTAATCCAAATTAGTAAATCATCGAGAGACAGACGAGGCTTTCTTCTTTCATGTGGGTACTAGGGCTATAGCTACATTACGCTAGTATGATTTTGGGGGTTTCCCAGGCAAATGCCAGCCTCCACACCGAACCTAGTCTTCCCTGCTGTAAAAGCTATAACTCGTGGGAGGAGAAAGGAAACATCATTTTCTCAAGAGATTTTATGTGCAATAGTAAACGCAACGACCCCGACCGGAATTTGAACTCGACATACTAATCACCTTTTTGCGCGATAACCACTAGGCTATGTTATTTAATTCATCAGAATTGCAAAATAATTTTATTACAGGACTTCAGACGACGGTATCCTAATTTTCTTTTCGTCTGATGTGACAGTAAATCTGATACTGAAACGGTTCAGTCAGCTGGGTCCAAAGTATAAAATTACAAACAAGATAAAATGCACGTTACCATAATTTAGACAATCATGAAATCATATTTAAAAAAAAAAACTCAGTTATGTAGTTAACTCCAAAGTTTCACGAAAAAATGAAATTAAATGATGAAAAAAAGAACCCAAGTTTTATAAAAACAAAGTTTTATCGTCAAAATCTTTGTTATTATTAATAAAAAAGACAAAAGAAGTTGGTGATTATTAAATTATATATTTTAATCCTTTTAAGAACATTTTCTAAGTTTGATCGTTCAACTTGTTTTAAACGACATTTATTTATTTTCGTTTTAACACGCTGACTAAGTCGTAATTTACTTATTTTAACAGTAAAAACAATATAAATGTCTAATTATTTTAAGGTTGCATCTTTTTTTATTTCTTATTTTATTTTATTGTTTTACTTTAGTTTCTTTTCATTTTAATTTTTTTACTAACAGTAATTATCAGTTGGGTAGATGAAAATAAAAAGTAAAAAATGTAAAAAAGAAAAAACAAAAAAAACCCCGGAAAACACATAATTACCTTCCGAGTATCCGACGAGTAACCACAAAAAAAAAAAAAAATAATATTTAAAAACAACATAAATAGAACTCACACCATTGCGATTGGCTGTTGGTCAACTTCCAATCAAATGCGTGACAGAGGGGTATGGTTGGTCAGTGTCTGCAGGCTGCCAATTTAGATTTAGATGGAGGGGGCATCAGTGACTGATCAGCTCTGATGGGGGTCGATTTGGTGAGGGGGAGTATGATATTTGAAAGACTCGAAACTGCCCAATGACCCAATTCAGAACATCACTGATGGCGCCCTCTTACGCTAAAGAGCGTATATTCAAAGTAATTCGGCATTTTCGTTATTTTTTCGTGCGTCAGCGGGTGAGCATAAATTAGTATAGGAAATGTAGCGTATTTTCATATTGACCGAAAATTCTTGCAAAATTCAAATAATTGTCAGATCTTAATGAAACTTTCAGAACTGATTTGCAAATTAATGAAATTATTTTAGAAATGTTTTTTTAGAAAATTTTGGAAAAATATTTTTTATCTGTTACCCCACAATTATATAATTTTATGAAATTTCAAGAAATTCTTTTTGGTAGTGCTTCGTCTTTATATTAGTTTTAAGCATACGTCCTTGGAGAGTTTAAATCATCAGTTTTATTTGCAAAACAGGAAATTTGTTCGAAATCGTAGAAAAAATTTAGTATTTAATTTACAAAGCATTTAATTGCTTTTATGTATGATCTATATTATGGACACTATAGACTTCAGAAAAAATCGATGAATACTGAATTTTTACAAGAAGTGTTTTCATTTTTTTTTTTTTATTTTAAATAGAATAACTTAAAGTTTTAAATCTCTTAAAATTCTGTGTTAAATTTTACCGGTTAGGTGATATCTTTATAGTGTAAAAAACTATTTACTAATCTTAAATGGGAAAGTTTACGACAATTCAGCGACCATTAGAATTTTGAAAAGAATTTTGAAATTTGTCTGTATGCGTGTATAAAGGTACCGGTTTTTTAAAATTATTTTTGGCTATTATATTCCCAAAAATTTTTTTACAGATATATCCCCGAAGAAGAAAAAGTTTTTAAAATAGTTATCAACACCTCATAAAAACACCCACTTCCATGTTAAATATGCTTTTATGCGATATTTTAAACTGAAAAGAAAGTACTATTTGTTTCAAGTCAAATTAATTTTAAACTTTAAATCGGCTAATCGTTCTCAAATAAACATTCAGAAAAATACATTTTATTTTTGAAAGATTATTACAACAGAGAATTACGTTGTGGTGAGAAATATGTTTAAAATAAGCCATTATTAGCGAATTAAAAATCAATCAATTAAAAATTCGTTTTAAATACCACAAAGTATTTTGCTTATTAGAAATATTAAATTTAATCTATTAGCTTGAAATGAAAACTAAGTTAAGTGTCAAGAAAGTTTTTTCACTTAGAAAATTCACTTTAAACCTTAGGCATCGCGTTTCCTTGGGGGTAACTACTTTATAACTAATCAGTAGAGGATTACAATATGTTTAATCAAAGTCTTTTGGAACTCCTAGAAGTTTGTAAAAATTGTCGATTTTATTCAATGAGTTTACAATTTCAAATTGCTACAGACATCTTTTTTTTCTTCATTTTTTAGAATTAATTTTTAACCACTGCTTTTCACGGTTTTATGTGCCGATGCCTTCTGAATGAAATTTAGAAATATTTTCTGTCTGGATTTCTAGCATTAGACGTTGTTATTACATTATTTACATCCAGACTATTATCCTTGTTTTTGTTGTTAGAACCTTTCTGTGTTGTAATGTCTGACGCTTATCGATCCGGTTAATCTATAGGGAAATTCGATTTAATCTACACGAGTTGATCTTTCTCCTTAATATGACTACGGATAACTTTTTCCACCCTTTACAAGCCCCATACGTCACTCGAGGTAGAGACTTACGTTAAGGGGCATTTTCTATGGATAGAAAGGGAAGATAACGGTTAGACTTGAATAGGTTAAGATTATAGTGGTTGTAGAAACTTTCTCTCGGAATCATTTCGACAGAGCAGTAGTTCGTGGGAAGAAGTTGTTTGATTGAAATTTACTTCACACCGATGGGATACCTCGCTTCTTTTTATTCAATACTGTTTAGTTATTGTTTTCTCTTTTTACACAGAGCCCAAGTTAGCGCTGTCCGACTCAGGGATTCCACTAGCATTCAATGTTTCAGCAAATACACGAACCAAGGTTTTAATCTACTGTGAGACACTCCCGAGTATAGAACTTGGGGCCTAAAACCTAATGTACCAATTACTGTTATTGTACACTTGACTACAGTCACCGATGCTCTTCTTATCTGTTGCTGCTGCTGTTGAAACCTTGCTGTTATTTCTCTTTCTTTCTTTCGGAAATAGAGTACTTTATCATTCAAGTTCCAATCAGAGAAACTTTTAATTCCTGTTCGCATCATATGATTACCATATCTACTTTACCTGTTTAACTATTACGCCAAACATACGTCATCGAACTGAGTCAATCTGTCCGAGTAGAGGAAGGCTAAATATTAACGTTTACAGTTTTCTTTTTAATCATTTCACGCCAAGCAAGGCAAAAAAAATCCGCTAAAACGTAAGGGGGTTACAGATTATTAGCGAATATGAGAAAAAATATACTCTTAAGGAGAGACAACAATAACCCGGTCTTTCGAACAGAAGTAGACTTGAATATCCCTTGTCTTCCATTCAGGATTGGGTTTCTTTCTAAAGTCTGTTCTTTCCTTCTATTTAACTTTCAGTAGTCACTTGCTTCTTAGTGATATTATCGCCTCACATGAGGTGGATTGATTAAAAAAGAACAATGATTAAAAATGAAGATAACGATTGACATTGTGTTTAAATTTTGGGGGACCAAAGTTGAATGGAATGCAAGAAGTTGAAAGAGTTTCACAGGCGAGAAGTGCAATAGGAGGAAATATGGTTACATCTAGGCATTTCAAATATAAAATAATATGAGACCTTGCCGCCAACCTAGTACTCTGCTTATATTCATAATATCTAAGTACAATGGAGGAAAGTTCATCCGAATAATTATCATGAAAATATTTATAGAAAAGGCATCAAGGAAGTTACGTTACAGCAGATTGAAAGTGACTGAAGCCGAGATGCCAGGTCAGAACGAATAACTTTGCATATTCTTTGTATTCATTTATTTATTTGAAAATTCTTCTTTGTACCTGAGTCCGAAAGAATATGTGAAAAAGAAAACATTATTAAGGATAGAGAATAATAAAAGAATTAAGAAGACGGAACATAACGATTGACATTGCATATAAAGTTTTGAAGATCAAAGTTGAATGAAAGCAAGAAGCCGGAAGGGAGAATTACGAAAGAAGAAACTGATAGCATAGAACTTGCGGTTATATCTAGTTATTTCAACTGTAAAACAAGGAGACCTTGCCGACAGTCTTTTATTGCGCTTAAATACATACAGTCTACGTACCATAGAGGAAAGTGATATTTATTCTATTTAATACAGAAATGTGGCACATGGCCGAAGGTGGGGATTTGGGAAAAGACGGTCTTGTTCTGTCTTAACTATAACTTAGCTAGCCACAAACGTTGACCCAATCGCACAAACAATATCCCTTACACCAAAACAACACATTCATACGTACCTTTCTTACTACAATCACCATAATACCTCTTTGTCTCTATGAAAATACTAACTAGTCCCCATATTTACAATTCATTGTCTGTGGGGCAGGGAAATAAAACAACAATTCTAAAAAACTAGCCCCAATGTGTATTTACAATAGAGGAGAGTTCATCAGAAAAATTACCATGAAAATATTTATAGAAAAGGCACAGAGAAGCTACGTTACGGCGGTAAGAAAAGGACTGAAGATGAGATGCCAGGTCAGTTGTTATTTCTTAAGCTTAGCTTAGTTTTCGCATAATCTATCAAGTATGTGGTACCGAGTGAGGGTCGAAATCTTTAATAAGGATTTTGGAGCTTAGCTCGATGAAGTGTGTCATATCCAGATTATTGTTACCTCTAATTTTTGGTTAACCAGTCTATATATATATATAATCTTTCAGTATTATGTGCCGTATCTCTTTCCGGTGTGGCAGATCATGACTCTCCACAACTTCCTATTCTTTGTAGCTCTGTTTGTCTTTCTATTATTGTTGCAAAAATGCTTTCAACATTATTTCTTTCCTTGCAAACAATGTGTTCAGTTGATACGCAGCCCAATTCCACAACGAAATAAACAAATCGCAAGTCCAAACTTGAAGATCCAGAGGCAGAAAGAAATGTTGAAATCACAAATCGCTGATCCAATGTCACAAATCCCGGTAAACGTAAACGGTCAGAAATCACCACGCAACCCGACGGACGAGGCAGAAAAGATCAAAACGACTTCCCCCCCCACCAATTCGAGAACACTAAGCGGTTTAATCGACGGAAAAATCTTTTCCTTGGTCAACAGGTGGGAGAGGACACACGGTATTAGATTATCCGAGATGCATTCATGGCAACACCTGCGACTGATTTGTTTTTATTTTGCTTATTTTGTCTTCGATATATCGTACAGAACACACGTGCCTATTTTCTCTTTAAGTAACGTCCCCGTTTCGTCACTATAATCCTTCCCAATCCCTGTTTTCTTCACTCATTTACACAAATTCTTTATGTAGGTTCTTCGCTGTTTCCTTCTGGTAGGCTTACCATCAGCAGCTCCTGTGAGGGTCAAATTTTCTCAGCCTTCTTATCGAAATAAAATTTCCAAACTGTCTATTATTTTTTTTCGAGGATGAACTTAGTGATGAAAGACGTGTATTTATTTTTTTATTAATCTGGTATTTTCTTTTAAGTCCCATCACCCACAAGGGAAAAAATTTGGCTATAAATTTGATACTCTATCTTCATACCCTCTGTATGTTTTGGCTAAAAGAATGAACTAGTATGCATATCACGGTTTATATGTGAAAATCTTTAATGACAATGAAGTTAATTGCAGACTCAATGAGAAATGTATGAAAGGGAGAAAAAGAAATTAAACTTATATCACGTCTGGTGAATTATTTAAGACTAAATACAATGGCGACACGAACAAGAAAGAAAAGAAAGTCAGCTTCTAACGTGTAGCAAAGCTTTCAGCTCGTCTTACGATCTGCCTTCTTTGACAGGAAATTGATTTCCCGTCAGAAGTTATGTAAATAGTAAAATCTTTAAATTATTGCGATTTTATTCTGCCATTCACCTTAAAATATATTTTTAATCTATTTTCTCTTTTCTTCGACTACATTCTGCTCGTATGAAAGCACAGATGTGAAGAGATGGGCACTGATGACTTTAAATATTCCAAACCATAATCCAAACGAATCGAATAATAGAAAAACAGCGTTCTTACATTACCTTCAATGTGATTTGGTGGGGGCTATACTGAGGACAAAGTTATTCATATTATGGATAGGAATGATCTTGGAAAAAATCACCATTCTTTACCAAATGCACCAAGGATTAGAACCTTTCCAAAACAGAAACTCAGTCACTTATGTGCCATGCGTGATACATGCTTATGCAGATTTTTTTCTCGCTGTAGTTTGCCATTTCCTTCTGTGGTAGACAAGTTTCCATCCAAGGCTATTTGCCCATAAGTGGCTAGAGAAGATTCATACCTTTCCCAAGTTGATTATTAGCACGTAATTGAATGTAATGGATTCGACTGGAATTCGAACTCGGCTCAACCGATTCCTCAATCGGAGCCACTATCCATTGCTCCACCGTCCCTCCTATAAAACAGAAACTATGATCTGGAATTGGAATGAAAGCAGTGAGGATGCATATCTTGAATCCTTGGATTATTTACATTTTTCAGTCTATTATCCTCATTTTCATTGCCATATTCACAACGTTTCGGCCGTCTTCAGGTGATTGGAATTTCGAACTGAACCTTTTATTTCGTCCACCTGAATACGATGTTCTAATTCCACGTGCTATGCGTCTTCCGGGTGTTATTTCCCATTAACTCAACTGTCCAAGTTTTGTTTCACCACTGCTGTGCCCTGGTATTGAACTCACAACTCTTTGGGTCTAGTCACTGCTTCTAACCAACGTCTTTATTCACATGGTCCAGTGGATAAAGACGTTGGTTAAACCGGTAAAGGCAATGAAGATGAGAATAACAGTTCGAATAATGTAAATAATCCAAGTAATCGTAATATCTCATCTCAGGGATATAGACAGAACTTGAATCCATCATAAAAATTCAGTCGAATTAATGAAAGCTAAATACTTCAAATACCTCAGTGTATGGATGAGCAATAACAAATTAAATTTAGGAGTTAAGGAAATTGAACATAGAATAGGCTGTGTTAGGAGTAATTTCAGACATCACCGCAAGTTGCAGACAAGCCAAAACGTTTACGTAAGAAATCGAATCATCTTCGTAAATAGCCTTGTCATATCAAGATGCTGACATCGATGTCAAGTATAGCGCACAACACGTTCAACAATACCTAAACTATCAGCTTTATACAGCCATTTTAAAAATGATTCCTAGCGAATGAATCGTCTGGGTCATTAAGACGACTCGCCTTCGTCGGATTTCAGATACTTGCACGATAGACAAAGAATTTTATCAAGTAAAAGAAACCATATCGCCTGAAGACATTTAACAGCAGCAATAACTTTAATAGTTATCACATGGAACTGGAAGAGGAAATAATGACACAATAAAGATGTTGAATTTCCACGATTCGTCGAATAGAATGTTAGGAAGAAACCCCCACCCATTAATGTTAAAAAGTACAATTGCAGTTTATCTGGAAAACCTTTTTTCCTGACTCGTTGTTTTAAAAGAATTTTTTTATAAATTTCAACTGACAATAACTGTTCGGCCAATGATTGCCAAAGTTTCCTTATAAGAAAAAGGTTAATCTCACCATTACCATTATTGTGGATGAGAGTTCAGCTTGCTTTCATTGTCAGGAATAACTTTACAAATAATGCTTTTTGTTCGTTCTTTGTATGACGATAAACTACATCCGCGTCCAGGGTAAGACGATAAACTACGTCCAACAGCAAGGCCTCTGATAAGGAGGCTTTGAGGAGCGTGGAACCACCTCATAAATGCTGGTGTTCCCAGATCCACCCTGACCTGGGGTGGTATCATCTGTTAGGATCCCAGCTATGGGCAAATAGTTAACCCACAAACTGGGGTCAAAAGCATTATGAAAGTGTAAAAATAGGTTTTAATACCTGAAATAGTTTGTAAAAAAATTATTACCAGAAGTAAAGTTTTGAAGAAAAAAAAAATATTACCAACAATACGTTTTTGAAAAAAAAAAAATTACCAGATATACAATTTTGAGGAAAAAACTATTACCAGAAATAGATTTTTGACAAAACAAAAATATTATCAGGAAAAAAAAGTTGTCGGCATTAAATGGCCCATTGAGGTTGATATGCCGTAAAACAAAAATGAAACCAAATCAAATTTTGTAAATATTAGTTTGAGTCACAAATAATTTCCGTTTTTGTTTATCAGATTTATTCATAAAAAAATAAAGCACAATTATATTTTATTCAATTGTACATTCCCTTCTTGCGGCCAGGTCACGCTGAAACACTGGTTTCCAAACGATCACTTAAGTTAAGCAATGTTGAACCTGGTCAGTACCTAGAGGGGTGACTGTTTGGGAATATAAGGTGCTGTAAGCTTGAATATGCGGGTGGTGTAATGGATAATGGCTTTGTTAATCGGTGAACTTGGAATTCGTTTCCTTTGGAATGATATGAATCTACATCTTTTCTGCACATCTAAGTAAAACTTGAATTACTAAACCGTTATTATCTCCAAAATTCTTACAAATAAAAATATTTGGGCTTCATGTAACCTAAAAAGTGTTGATAAACCGTAAAGTGGAATAAAATCAAGTCCATTATATATTCATTTTATTTGCAATGATGTATTGCCATTTATCAAGCAGCTCTTTCACTCAAATGTCACGGGTTTTACGTGTAAATATGCGTATTTTCACGTTCAAATTAATTCTATTTTTTTTAATATATAATAATCAGGTGAATTTTAATAACATATTATAATCACATTATATATATATATAAAATTACTGCAAATACTCGCGTATCGTGCGACTTTTGAACCTCTAATTTTGAATCTAATTCTTAGTGGGTCGCATCATACATGAGATATAAAATTAGCGTATGTACTGCTGGTCTTGACTTCGTTGTTGACCAAACTATTTATCTATTTACAGTAGTCAAATTAGCTTCAAAATTATGTCTTCAAAGTTTGCATGATAAGCACGTATATCCGATATATATTAACAATTAATTATACAATTTATAATAATAATTAATGAATTTTAGTAATATATAATAATAATAAGGTGAATGTTAATAATAAGGTGAAGAAAAGTTTTCATTATTCACGCGAAAATGTTTTCGACAAACACTTGAAACTCATTTTCATCAGAGAAAGTTTATTAAAGAAAGTTTTCTCCATCAGGACCTTTTGCAGCGATCAAAGAAAAAAGGTATTAATCGGTTGGTGTAAGATCAGGTTAATATGATGAATGGGTTAGAATAGACCAACCGAGATCAAAACTGTTCCATGTCATATTCTTACTGTCTACGGCCTCGCGTTATCATGGAGAAGAACAAGAACGTCTCTCCTTTTCGACAAAACTCTTATGGACACATTGTGTATTAAATTTATGTTTTGGGTAGTCATGAGGATTCTAAGCGACTCGCTAGAAGTCGGTGAGGAGTTCCAGAGACTCGTTGATAGTGATGGAGTTGAATGGTGTGCAAATGACACTGAGCTGAAGTTTAGTTAGTGTACATGTATGTTGTAATCTTCGGTGCAGATGAAAGAAAGGCACTGAGTTCGACAATCAGTAGAAAAAAATTCTTAGTTACATTTATTCAAGTAGCTTTTTCACTTATTTTGATGAGTCTTATTTAATGCTACATTGAGCATTTCTTGCCCATTTTTAATTGTTCAAAGTTGATTTTCCGATAACAATCCGCTTTTTAACCTCTAACTGTAAAATAGTTTGATTATGAAGATCATTTGGCCTAATTGGTAAGATTACATCAATTATGATGCCATATTTATTTAATTTAATTACTATAGTTGTGCAGTTGGATATTAGAAGCGGTTATGCATTTCTGTTCAGCAGCATTGGCTGTATTTAGGATTGGTGTACTTTATTTATTATTTGCTTGATGCATTAAGGTTATTTAGTATATTTTCTTAAATATAATTTTGAGGGAAATTTCTAAACTTGATGACGATGAGGGGGGAAAAAATTGAACCTAATTCAAATTACTTAAGTTTTCATAAATTTTACTTAATATTTTAATCTTCAAAATCAATGCGAATTTTAAGGCTCAAAATTTGATAACCTTATCCTTCTTCTTCATAATTTCTTCACTTCTATTATTATTCTATTATCACGTGGGATATTTAATACAAAAAAAATGGTGGAAACGTGAGCAAAAAGAAAAGAAACTAAATGAAATCGGATGGACTATATACCTAAAACATATTTAAAAAAAAAAAAGAAATGAAAATTTTCATTGGTATCTTCGCTTCGTAACTTTGGAGCCTTCGTAAAACGTGGAAATTTTAAACAGTCTCGACGCTGGTGAAAGTTCATTGTAACTAATGGCGGAGGTCAACGTTGTATGATATAAAATCTTCCAAAGAAACTATTCCCCAGCGTTCATACCGTTACAATGAACAAGGGAATAAAAAAAAAACATGATTGTAATGAAACCTGAACTGAAATGGAAAAAGCTATTGAAATTGTCAGTTTTATGGAAAGAAAGCCAGCATTCAGCTATGACGATGACAATAACGGATGCAGAGTTAAAAAGTGTATTTCGTTTAAAAAATTCAAAAACAAAAGCAAAACGAAATGCGGAATAAGTTAAGAATGACATTAAAAGAGAAAGAATCATCATGCAACAGCGATTAAAGAAATCTTCGTTACATTATTTGCTTTGCATACGTGGCATATTTAATTTAATGAATTTTAACATTACATGGTTTATTTCTTTTCCTTTAAAATCAATTCCGTTATATTTCACTCATAATTAGCATATTTTGTTTATTATGAAACATTGAAAATAAATATTAAACCTGATTTCAGTTCTTTTATTTTAATCTAAATATAACCCCTCATATCCGAAACGCTTTCTTAGACCGGTTATCAGGTATTTTACTGTATATATAAAATATATTACAGATATCCAATCTTTGTTCCTTATCCTTTTTATTTTTTTAAGACCGGAACTGGTTTGCTGTCTTTCTCCTTCCCTGAAGAGTTATCATCGCCAGCGTACTGAAGGGACATGACATTAAAACAAAATATAGTCCAGAGAAAGTAAAATATAGTCTAGAGAAATTAATTAGATCTTCTAATTAAGAAATGCCTTTTTTTATTTATTTTTTTTTTCAATTTGGCGATTCGAACAAAATCACGGATGTTATAGCATCAAACAAAGGGCAAAAATAAAATTGTTTGTCTTCGAGTAAAATAAATGTTCATGTTATTTATTTGACCATGGGCGGTAAAAAAAAAAAACTGCAATAGCCAACAGCAACAGTACTTGATGAGAGACAGGAGCAGGAAGACTGGTTGATAAAAACCATGACATTTGTGATATGTACAATGATTTATCTAATGCCTTCGTAATGAAAAAGAAGAAAAGAAAATGTCTATAGTCTACATAAAATATCACGCGTATAACATCAGTGCAAACATGATTATATGTGAAGTAACTGAATGGAAAAAATCTATAAAATGTCTTTCGCCACCTGGAAGTGCGTCATTAAACTAACATATTCTTATATACACACACAGATTTATATATATGTATATATATATATATATATATATATATATATATATATATATATATATATATATATATATATATATGAGATAAAAGAACAAATAAGAAATGTTTATAAGTCTAACATGTTTACCTTTTATTAAAGCTTCATCAGAGAATGAGAAATGTTGAAAGAAATGAATTCTTACTTTTGTGCTTTTTGGATTTCATTGGTTAAGATGGCTTCATGACTTGTTAAGTAGCGTTTGTATAATTTCTGACGCTCTGAACACATGGAGAGGTGATGCTTCCTTAAAAAACAACAGATTCCAAATTTTCTTGAAAAAAACACCAATATTGCTTTATATACTTAATTGTATCATAATACTAGTTTAACTATGTGTCAATTCGGATGATAATCTATATTCGTAAATGTGTGTGGCTAGTAGGCATTATTTATGTTTGTTGGTTGTTCGCCTGTTGATTTGGAAACCTTTTTACGTGAACGCCTGCTTAACCAGTGGAAATCAAACAATACTTTTTGTAGACAAAAAACGTTTTATAGGATTTCCTTTTTTAAAACATTTGCGGGACAAATAAAATCCATACTTTAGCCCACCCATCAGGTCCTTCGAGTCTCATCAGAGATTCGACCAGGAAAATTACTTTAGAAATTTACATTTTTATATGTATTCTTGATCTAATTTTGACGCTTTAAAATATTTGCTTTCCTGGGAGGAGTTTACCTCGGAGATTTCTTGACAGATTCCAGCATGAAGATTAACTTTATTTTTAACCTTTTGACCTTCTTGATTTCTTGACAGATTCAGTATGAAGTTTAGCTTATTCTTTACCTTTTGACCTTCTTGATTCTTTCAGTTTCAGCTTGTTCAAACACCTGAGCACTTGTTGTGATGCGTTAGTAAGAATGGACCATTTGTATATATCTGTTATTATTATGATGACACGATTTATATTTAACGTAAAATATCACAAAATATGAAACTGCAAGAAGGAACAAAAACGGCTTTTATAACATCAACATTTATATTTATTTTTGTCTAATGAGATACATGCGTAGAAGTTTTAGTGTTATGTCCCTTTGACTGATTTAATATTTTTATCTGAGCTCACAAACGTTGAATGAATTATAAAGCTGAGAAATGCTGAATAAAGTGTAGCTTTAGAAAAGTATTTCAAAGAGAAAAGTTCTTGTTGGAAATGTTCTGTAAGTTTGTAATGTGGTTTGGAAAATTTCGTACGTATGTGCACGCGTGAATATGCTTTTAACTTCTGACCGCCCATGGTCAAGACAAGATCCTTGTAGAGATAAGAGAGAGAAAGAGAGCGAGAGCTCCTGTCTGCGATTTATAATTGATGTAACCACGTGACAGGCTCACAGAAAATTGGCGGGAAAATATGACTTGGTCACGCGCTGGAAACAATATCTGTATGTGGGTGGATTGCAACGCCCACTTGTGTGTTTGTCGAACAATTAGAAACTGATAGTTCCAAAAAATCTCTATGAAGCTGAATAAAATTCAATATTGATTATAAAATGGTAGCGAGATTGAATTAACAGGAGATAACTGATAACTGACATCCATTAAACATGCCACGTGGAACTAGAACAGTCTACCCCAGTGAGCGAAATAAAGGGTTCAGTTCGACATTCCAACCACCTGAAGAAGGCCGGAGCGTACAACAGCCGAAACGTTGTGATAAATATGGCGACAAAGATGAGGACAATAGGCCGAATAATGTAAATAGTGTACATAATACCTCATCTCGGTGATATAGACGGATACTGAGATAAGACTCTTATTAACAGTTTCAGTAACACGTCCATCAGCTTCCATGGACGGAGTACGGTTGTAACGAAGGAAGAAGAAAAATTACTGCTACTAATTTGGCTAACTATTTTTTGCATTTTTTATATCTCTCTTCGAACATATATGCAAATCTTGGCTCCCTTTTCATCAAATGGCGTCGACTGGAACTCATTTCAATACATTTTCTGTGAAGAGGAAATAATATAATGAAAGATATTTTCGTCACAATATATTCCGCTGAATTCTCACATTTCTCCCCTTCTACTGAGCTTCGCTAAGTGCACAAATTTTCTACAATCCAAACTGTCCAAAAATTTAACTCAAGTTTGTTTTGACGTCTAAATTAATCGTTTAAAGTTTGTCAAAAATTGTTCTCAAGATATTGGCGGTATTTTGTGATTTGCATAACTTCAGAGTATGAAATGTCTAGGCAGCATGAAATATAATGTGATAACTCGATGTGGTGTAACGGTTAGACATTTCGTCTCGTTAAATCAATTAATAGTGAGTTTGATTCTCACTGGGATCCTTCTACTTGTGCCACATCTAAGCTACACTTAGAAAACCACCATCATGAAATATGTTTTTAGGTTAAAAATA
>CAHIKZ030004167.1:67500-82500 GCA_903632075.3 Acanthosepion pharaonis
TTAGCAGCAATAATATTTTGCAAAACAAAAAAACTGTTACCAGCAATATACGTCTGAAGGAAAACTATTACCAGAAATAGATTTTTGACAAAAACAAAATATTACCAGCAAAATAAAATTTGTCTGCATTAAATAACACATTGATGTTGATATGCCGTAAAATAAACCAAACCAAACCTCTTTTCTTTGTTTCTAAAATTTTCCCGTTTCTCAGCAAAATGATTTGCTTTAGGAATGCACCTATCACTGGTCCAATGCATACTCGGATTTCGGTGTCGTATTTTCCACTCTATGTAAAACGCTTCCCGGATATTTTAACTTTGACATCAGCGTCACCTTTATTTCTCCAATTCGTCGTTTGTCTTTCTGATGGCCATACTTTCTGTCTATTTCCAATTGATGTTTAATCCTTTTTTCTCGCTTTCTTCTACCAAACTGTCTAGGGGATCTTGTAGTTTCCTTTCCGAGTCGTTCATCGACACAGTGTCATCTGCTTATATTATATTGCTAAGATTACGCCCAGCGATAATAAATCACAGTAGGCTCCATTTCTCTTAGGCTAGCGTCACTGTAGAAGTTGAATATATCTGGGGAGAAGGCACATCCTTGTCTCACGCCCCTTTCTATTTTTCTATACTACTCAATTCATTTTCTATCTGTATTCAGGTGGTTTGCTCCCTGTATAAGTTCTCGATTATTCTTTCTCAAATAGATCGAGTTTTCCCAACATTTCAAAATAGATCCTTGTGCCATACATTGTCAGATACTTTTGCGTCATCTATAAAACATGTGTACATCCCTCTGTATTGTTCACCCTGATGTAATTCTGATCACGAATAATGCATTTCTTATTCTGGCATCCTTGACAAAGCCGTACTCTTCCTGTTCTATTTCTGGTCTAATTCGTGCTCTATTTGTCAGTACTCGCATCATTAATTTAGTTATGTGTCTCATTAAACTGATTGTCCGATGGAGTTCCCGTTTGTTTGCACATCGTCTCTTATGAAATGTTACGAAAATTGATTTATTGATGGTAGGTGGTTACTGTTCTATATTTCATTTGTTACTTCTGTGATCTTGTCGGTGGAGAAGACGTCTAAGGCTGAGAGTCTTTCTGTTACGATCCCATCAGACGCTGCTGAGTTGTTCCTGTTCATCTTCTCTGATGCTGCTCTTCATCTTTTATTACTTCTAGTCCTTTATTTTCTAGTGTAGGTTTCTCTTTCGCATAATGTTGTAGCATACCTACGGACGATAACGGGTATGTCCCCATTCATATATTTACAATAATAAATACTGTATGCTGGTCTGAAGTTACAGATTCGTCTCCAGCTGTGCTGGTCAAATTATCTTCCTCCGGGCAGAAATGATCCTCAGACGAGGCTGTGTCGAAGGGCAGACTGTTGTCTCGTTATACAGCCATCCGACCCCTTTTTATACGGGGTCTACGGAGAATTTTTGGTCGAGCCTACGGGCTTGGATACCCCAGATTAAATTCGGCTTTGTGCCACATCTGACCGCGTGGGGTGGTTGGTATATATCCTGCAGTTGGATATTTGTCTTCAGCTGTGCTGGTCAAACACTGCCTCCTTACAGCTAGGATCCCCAGACGAGGCTATGTCGAAGGTCAGACTCTCGTCTCGGGAAACAGCTACCGGGCCCCTTTTTATACGGGGTCTACGGGAAATTTTTGGTCGAGCCTACAAGTTTAGATATCACCGATTAAATTCGGCTTTGCGCCATATCTGACCGCGTGGGGTGGTTGGTATATGTCCTGCAGTTGGATATTCGTCTCCAGCTGTGCTGGTCAAGCATTGCCTCCTTGCAGCTAGGATCCCCAGACTAGGCTATGTCAAAGCGCAGAGTCTCGTCTCTGGAAACAGCTACCCGATCCCGTTTTATACCGGGGAATTTTTGGCCGATCCTACGTGATCGGATACCCCACATTAAATTCGGCATTGTGCCAAATCTGACCGCGTGGGGCGATTGGTAGAAATCATGCAGTTGGAAATTCATTGTTGAATTCACATGACTCACTTCTAGCAGTTTCTTCTACGCGCCGCTGGAAAATCTTATATGTGTTGTTCTTGTACTAAGTATTATAGTTCATTACCAACCTTCGGTTGATTATTCTATTCAGTAACCTTTCCTAGGTTACAACACGTAGTGAAAAAAAATTCTTTAACGTAATCACTCCACCTTTGGAGTATTTTTTTTCCTTTTTCTATAATCCCTGATACTTCATATAATTCTATAGAACCCGTTGCTTGGCTCACCTTTTATCCTGTTAATTCCTTCATTCTCTTGTGCATACTTGCTATATTTGTGTTGCTTCATTATCTCTATTACATTAATCTATTCCTCTTTAGCCTATCTACATTTGTTTTTAATTTCCGTGTTTAATGTTCTGTATTAGTTTCCTTTTTTGTTGTTGGTTTTTCCTCGTATCTAGAATTTCTTCTGTCATCCATTCCTTTCTTCTTCAGTTACCTTTGGTATGATCTCGTTCACTAACGTCACTAGTGTTTCTTTCAGCATGCCCCCCCTCTGATTTTGTAGCCTCGTTCAGATTGTATTCGTTTATAAACTTTAGTGAGGAGATAGGGTAACAAAAGAACATAGTTCAGGAAGATAGAATATGGTGATTGACGTTTTATTTAATATTTTGAAAATTGTAGGTCTTAGGGAAGCAAGAAATCGGAAGAGACTTCCACACATGAGAAGTGCGAGAAAAGAAACTGTTCCCATACAAGTGACAGTTCGTCTCGCTAGTAAATAAAATAAAACTCTAAGAGCTATTTGCCAATCTAGTAGTCTGCTTAAATTTATGCAGTCGCTGCACTAAAGAATAAAAGCTCATTAGAATAGCTGCCATGTAAATATTTGTAGAAAAGGCAGAGGGAAGCCGCTTAACATTGATGAGAAAGCAACTGAAGTCGAACTGCCAGATTAGGAAATACTACATTGCAGACCCTTCTTTGGATTTTGTAAAGAAATGATTAAATGTCTATATCTACACCCACACACACAAACACACAGAGTCTGAAGATCGCGTGAGCGAGAAACTCGGGTTACGACTAGAGCCACCCTTTCATAGGATTTAACGTTGGTAGACGTTTTTTCCACGTTGTAGGCAATCTATACCTTTTCAACTTCAAAATAGACTTATTTTCAAGTAAAAAAATTAATCAACTCTAAAATGGATTAATCAACTTCAAATTGGATCAATCAACTTCAAAATGGATCAATCAAATTCAAAATGGATTAATCAACTTCAAATTGAGAAAATGTCAAAAACCTAAAAACAATCAACTTCAAAATAAGAATAAACAACTTCAAATTGGAATATTTTTTCTGATAAATTGAAAATTAATTTTTCAATTAATTTACCCCATGAGTAAGGCAATTGACTGTTCGTCTTTATTATATAGTGAAGAGAAAACCAAAATACAAACAACTTAAAGGCCAAGAAAGCATTGGGTGAGCCTACAGTAAAAGTAGGAGGAGAAAGTCCCATATGGGCAAAAATGATGATTGATGATGATGATGGAGAAACCTCTACAAAAGAAACTGAAGAAGAATTAGCAACAGCTCCAAAGAGGACTTACTTCAAGAAAACTGTGTCTGGCGAAAAAAAAAGGCCCAGATTTTAGCTGCACATGCCGCAGCAGGAAATTGGAAAGACCTGGCAAGAACAAATGATATGCCTCTGCCAACAGCGTACCGTTGATTAGACCAGGGTGCTGATAAGAGTGACTCTAGGGGAGGAGCAAGAAAATATAAAATTATGCAAGAGCATAAGAATTTTATGGCCGAATTAACTGAAAACTCTCCTAGGGTCACTCTTCAAGACATTGTAAATAAGTTGGTCGAAAAGTATGAGGTTCGTGTGACGAAAGAATGCATAAAAAATCACTTGGACTTTACTTTAAAAGCGGTTCATTATGAACCAGAAGCTGCAAATAATAATGTCAATAAGGTGAAACTTAAGGATTACGCAGTAACTTTATAAGAATTTCAGTCCCAAGGAGTGCCAATTCTTTATATGGATGAAGCCAATTTTAATCTCCATATTTCATAAAGAGAAGGTCGCTCTAAAAAGGCACGAGGTGCACTACAGTCACGGCCGGACCCAGGGGAAATAACATCCATGTTATTGGATGTATTAGTAATAATGGATTAATTCATCATAAAATTAAGAGGTTCTTTCAAAAAAGAATGGACCAGGGAGTGCCTTAGAAAGGCAAACGAAATTTAGGAAAGGGGAGTTGTCTTAGTTATTGATAACGCTCCTTGCCATACTTCAAGTTGTAGAGGAGGATGAATTTAGGCAAAACCAAATTTTCAGATTTGCCCCCTATAGTCCGATGTTAAATCTCATAGAAAAGGTTTGGTCAGTCATTAAAGCTGACGTAAAAAGAAGTATGGCAGACTCAATTGTTGGGATTTTAAGAGGTGATGGCCAGGGATCTTTAACTACTAAAGAATTCCGCCTCAGCAAGATAGAAGCGATGATCTCCAAGGCAATTAATAATATTTCCCCTGAGACAGAACTTCGTATCTGGAATACAGAGATTACTTCCCTCTGTAATTAACTTAGATGATGTAATCTTTTTAATAAATTTCTTAGGAACGTTTATAATTTTTATATCCCTTTTAATTAAAAATAAAAGAATAAATATTAAATTCATTAGTATTATTTTAATTCTCAATTTGAAGTTGATTAATCCAATTTGAAATTGATTATTTCTCATTTTGAAGTTGTTTTCCAATTTGAAGTTGATTAATCCATTTTTGAGTTGATTAATTTTTTTTTTACCTGAAAATAAGTCCATTTTCAAGTTGGTTATTATCTTTCTGAAGTTGAAAATGTATAGACTTCGAGCATTTTACTCAGGAGATAAGTTTCCTTTTAGGTCTTCTTTCTTTTTCTTTTTTCAGTATTGTCAATTTTATTCGAGATTTTATCTGGATAAGAGTTTCATGTTTAGGCAAGTTGTCCGTTAGTTCCATCAACATTTTCTTTTGTTTTTCTTTAATACACACACACTCACACACTCATATATATATATATATAGAAAGAGAATATAGCAATCGAGAACACTTTTCTTAGCTTCTAAAGATATTTTAATGCTAATGTTAAAGCTTGTTATTTTTTTACATTCTTTAATTATTATTATTATTATTATAAATAGAAGTAATGATAGCATAGAGGACAGGTGTTTATTATCGTATCAGACAATAAGGGAAATATTTGGCATGTCAGTGAAACACACGCAGACATCATTTTTAAATAACTGCTTTATTACGCAACTATAGAAAAAAATAATAAACTGATCAGCAGAACGGTTTTATCTTGAAATCTCACGCATTTTCAAAAAGGTCTTTTATTTTCGATTAAAAAAAAATGATCACCTTATATCTGCAGAATTTTACTGCACTAAGAATGCTGTTTACAAAAGAGCATCCGAAATATTTCAAAATTTAAAGAACTTCATTAAAAAGAGGAAAGGTCAATAACGTCTGAAATGTGTGAAAATATAATCCATCTTCAGAAGAAATAGAAAGTTTGCATTGACAAAACTATACCTTTTCAACTTCAAAATGATAATAATCAACTTCAAAATGGACTTATTTTCAAGTAAAAGAAAATAATCAACTTCAAAATGGATTAATCAACTTCAAATTGGAACAATCAACTTTGAAGTTGATTAATCCATTTTGGAGTTGATTAATTTTTTTATCTGAAAATAAGTCCATTTTGAAGTTGATTGTTATCATTTTGAAGTTGAAAAGGTATAGTTAGCTATTAAGAAATATTAATTGCACTTACTGGTTGATTTGCTAATAAAATTTCTTTTTGTACATCTCGATTATATTTTCTTCGATTTTTAGTTTCAGATATTACTTTACATATAAACTGCATATATGGCAAAAATCTCCCCTCTTTATGCATTAAACTGTTCTAATGATATTAGGTTGGTGCGAAAATAATGTCGTTTTTTACGTTAAGTTGAACGTCAAAAAACGATATTATTTTCGCACCAACCTAATATATTCTAAATAGAATTTTCCGTAATGTATTCAACTCACATATGAAACGACATAATGTATTTAGGTCTAAAATTACATATAGTTATCAGATTATTTTTTTCGCTGTAAAGATGTAAAGTAATTTGGTAGATTCTATAGATTTGATTAGTTGGTTACTGTATTTTACGACTTATCAACCGTTGTTGGTTTATTTCATCTCATTTTTTTTTTCATTATTATGCCTGATTTCATTTGGCTGTAACTATATTTCGGTCTGCATATAAACATTTGTTGGCTTTGTACTTTCAATAACTTTTGTTGAGCGCAATGTATTTGTGGTAAATTAATAGATTTATTTTTGTTATTTTCTATTTTAAAACCTAATAATTCTCACAAAAACTATTATATTGTATCGTGATACTAATTTTGACGATGACTATATGACTACAGTCCGTAATATATCCAATTATACAAGATGTCTTTAAAATGTATTTATTTTTTAACATCCTATAACATTTTGAACGTTTTTTCTTTTTTCCAGATTCATACATTAATTTCATTTAATATTTCATTTAATCCGCTTAAATCCTTTGTAATTCAATAAACATTAATATTCCCTAATTTCAACCATTAATCCTGTTTGCAAGTCAAGAATCTCTGCGCTTATTTCCATTTAAAAAATGGGGACATTTTGGGGTACACCTCTGACTGTCGTTTCGATATAAGGCTATAATTTATTCTAGGTAACTGTGATAAAAATGCATAAACAGACACTCTCCTGTAAAATTACTCAATCGGCAGGAAACATACACTGGATGACATTGTTTGCTGTATGTATAAAGGTCGCTGGAATAAATGTGTGAGCTCTGAATGTTATATAGGCGCCACTAGAAAAGAAAGACTATTTTTGTTCGTATTAAATGACTGAATAATTTTCGGACATACACTGAATATATGAATATATATATATATATATATATATATATATACACACTATAGGTCAAAATTTGATGGTGACTCCTGTTAATTTTGTAAATTGGCTTCAGAAGTAGTTGTTTTGTATCTAAATAATATAGATGGTTATAAAAAAAAAGTGAGGCATGATGTTTTTTTTATTTGAGATTTTATTATAACAAAAAAGAAAAAAAAGCTTTTTATCATTAAATTTGCTCTCGTCAAAATATCCTACATTAGCATTGATTACTGCAGCACAAAAATTTGGCATTCTTTGCATAAGTTTCTCAAAGATTGATAAATGATTCCATTCTTTTTTTCAATAACTCTATGAGATCTTTTTCATTTTTTTCACTCTTCCATCTGGTGGTGACTTCTACATTTTGAACTTAAGTGTACTATTCGTTAAATCGAATCGAATTCACCTTCAACGGCTTAGGGGTAGAATCACCGACTGGCAAAAATGCAGTCGATTTTCGAACCTAGCTAGAGTCAACCGGACGTCTAACCACGCTAATGAGTTGTAATACAGCGAAACAGTTTGTGTGTGGATGACAACACACACACACACACACACACATATATATATATATATATATATATATATATATAGAGAGAGAGAGAGATAGGCGTGTGAGTTTTTGGGCTTCCTGTCTCGTTGTTAGAATGGCTGCATGTTTTAATTTGATACCAGAAACATATCTGGATGTCCACTGTTTTACTTCAAATTTTCTTGAAAATTTGAATTGGCTTCCAAAATTATCTTAAAGCCGTATCATGATAAAACTCCGGTTCCCTTACGATCACGAAAGTTAGTTAACGTCTTGTCTGGTCAATACCTAGATAAGTGACTGTTTGAACATAACAGGTGCTGTAAGCTTAGATGTTTGGAAGATAAAATAGATATCGGCTCGGAAATCGGAGAGCAGTGTTCCAATTTCATTTGAGTCCGTTAAATTCACTTACATGCAAATACCCATGGTAAATGTGTGAATCCAAATTTTCTCACCACAGCTATGGGTTAAATAGTAAAACTTGTGTCAGTAAATCATTATTATGACCAATTTCATATAATCTAAAAATATTTTCTGGCTTTCATTAGCCTGAAAAAGTTTGATAATCCGTAAACCAATCAATCTATATTAGCTAAATTATATGCATACTTTCTACATTCTCTCTCTTTCTCTCAAATAAGATTCGAATGGCATTAATAGATTAATAGACCAATTATAAATGTAGTATAACAATTTCTTTCAAATATCTACTTAAAAGAAATACTCCCTTCTCCAACCACCAAGTTTATGCACGAACACAAAGCATTAATTTTAAAGGAAAATAGTTAACATATTGCTATTTTTTTAAATACGATAACAATAATGATAATAATAATAATAAAAATAGCATTAATTCTCTTCCATTTAGAAACATTGCAAAATTGCATTACTTAGGGTACTCTATAAATTCCTAAGATAAGGTATAGAATTTTTAGAATATATTTAAGAATGTTCACAATTTCAAATTGGAACGCTTACTGTTACTTTTTCTCAACGATAACGTCCATAAATACAGGTTCCTCGTTAAATTGTTTTTTCATCATTTCACTTTAAACAAGGCAATATCGCCACTAAGATGCAAGCAGTTACTGTGTGTGAGAGAATGTAAGAAGCGACATCTTTATTAAGAAAAGGGAACAATAAAAGGACAGGAATAAAGAAACAGATGATAACAATTGACATTACATTTGCGATTTTTTAGATCAAACTTAACTGGAAATCAAGGAGGACGAAAGAAAAAAAAAACAGTTAGCTTAGAAATTAATTACTTAATTTCAAATGTAAAATGATGAGACCTTGCCTCCAATTTAGTACTGCACTTAAATTCCTAATGTCTAGGTATCAAAGATGAAAGCTCATCAGAACAATTACCATCAAAATATTTATAGAACAGCCACAAGGTGGTGAGATAGGGACTGAGGCCGAGATGCCAGTTTAGGACAAATAACATTGCAGGTTCTTCTTTGTATCATATCAAGAATCTCTGAATACATATCAGAATTACCAGATCCGTGCTTGTATGAATGGTAGACTTATAAAAGTTTCACGTGGATTCTGATGTGAACAGTTGTCTTGATGAAGTTCCTGAACAAACAAAACGCGTTGTAACAATTGTTTTTTCTCCTGCCATAACTTTCCTTCATATATATATATATATATATATATATATATATATATATATATATATATATATATATATATTTTAAAAAAAAAACAGACCACTTTAAGGTTCCATTATAATAATTTATTTCACCAGAGTCCTTTTAAAGGACGCCGGATCATCAGATAGCACTTCCAAAAAGTGAAACGAAAATTGATGGGTAGTGTAAGTTTTTGTAATTTAACAGAGTGTAATAAGGAGTGGTTAGAGAGACATGGTAGAGTTTAGGGAGGGTTTAATTTAATATCTCTCAATCATACTTAGTATTGTGGGAGGTGGAGTGACCATAACTTGACCTATTTAAAGTTAAGTTAACCATTTAAATAGGTCAAGGTCTGGTCACTCTTCCATTTAGCACATTCTTAACAAAAATTATCCCGCTTTTAAACGCGTTAAATTATCGTAATTTTACGTATTTGTGTTATATTTACAATCACCTATACAGATACAGCCATAAGTATATACAATCATATATATATATATATATATATATATATATATATATATATATATATATATATTAATAAATGTAACTACCAATAGAACGTGGTTGATTGGTTAATTTTGTTTAGCCGCATACCACTATCTGTGGTTATTTAACGCCGAAATCTAAATATGTTGAACACAAATACAATATTTCAATCAAATATATGCGATAAAGAGGTATTGTTGGTAATTTTACTATAAATATCTATTGTTGCTATTTTTTTCAAACAAGAATGTATTTACACTATTTACATTATTCGGACTATTGTCCTCATCTTTGTTGCCATATTTATTACAACGTTTCGGCCGTTGTACGCTCAGGCCTTCTTCAGGTGGTTGGAATGTCGAACTGAACCCTTTATTTCGCTTACTGGGGTAGACTGTTCTAGTACCACGTGCCAAGGTTAAATGGATGTCAGTTATCAATTATCTCCTGTTAATTCCCATTTCCAAGTTCTCCACCACCTTAACTAGGTATTGAACTCACTTAAGGATACATGGCACAGTGGATAAAGGCGTTAGTTAGATCCAGTGACAGAAAAAAAACATATATATATATAAATGAATAAATTCATTGAGTCCGATATAAATCTCAACTGAAAAATAGAGGAAGCACTGGACGGCCGTTTCGTCCTATAATTGGGACTCATCAGCAGTGCGCATCCACCACCAGATATCAAACCCTGACAGCTGGGTTGTCAAGCAGTTGGTACAACTTGGTAACCAGGCCTCGACACCGAAGAGAATCATATCGACCCCATAGCGCCACTCCTCCACATATTCCGTGGCAGAAGTCTCCTGAGTTCAATATATAACCAAGACTGTGCCTCCTGGAGCCACGACTACTATCCAAGCCGCGCCAACTGGAGCATTAGAAGCCGGATCAAGCAACAATAAATACATAATAAGTAGGGGATTTTAAACATATAAATGAATAAATTCAATAAATTTATTCATTTACGGCCGTTTCGTCCTATATTGGGAAATCAGCGGTGCGCATCCACCACTTATGTGGGTCTGATATTGTTCTCTTCGGATCCAGTTGGTATGTTGTCTCTAACCCAGCTGTCAGGGTTTCGATATCTGGTGGTGGATGCGTATGGGTCCCTGCTGGAGTCAAATTATAAATGAAACCGTCCAGTTGCTTCCTCTATTTTTCGGTTGGGATATCGGACTCAATGAATTTAATTCATTTTATGTTTATCAAATCCCTATTATATGTATTTATTGTTGCTTGATCCGGCTTCTAATGCTCCAGTTATGGCTTGGTTCCAGGAGGCACAGTCTTATGGTTATATTGAACTCAGGAGTAGTTCTGCCACGGAATATGTGAGTGAGTGGCGCTATGTGGGTCTGATATGATTCTCTTCGGTGTCGAGGCCCGGTTGGTACAGTTGGTATGTTGTCTGCTTGACAACCCAGCTGTCAGGGTTTCGATATTTGGTGGTGGATGCGCACCGCTGATGAGTCCCAATTATAGGACGAAACGGCCGTCCAGTGCTTCCTCTATTTTTCAGTTGGGTTTATATCGGACTCAATGAATTTATTCATTTATATGTTTATCAAATCCTCCTACTTATTATGTATTTATTGTTGCTTGATCCGGCTTCTAATGCTCCAGTTGGCGCGGCTTGGTGATAGTAGTCGTGGCTCCAGGAGGCACAGTCTTATGGTTATATATTGAACTCAGGAGTAGTTCTGCCACGGAATATGTGGTGAGTGGCGCTATGTGGGTCTGATATGATTCTCTTCGGTGTCGAGGCCCGGTTGGTACAGTTGGTATGTTGTCTGCTTGACAACCCAGCTGTCAGGGTTTCGATATCTGGTGGTGGATGCGCACTGCTGATGAGTCCCAATTATAGCACGAAACGGCCGTCCAGTGCTTCCTCTATTTTTCAGTTGAGATTTATATCGGACTCAATGAATTTATTCATTTATATGTTTATCAAATCCTCCTACTTATTTTTTTTTTTTTTTATATATATATATATATATATATATATATATATATATATATACCAAACCTGATGAGGAACTAGTCGGCTCTTTTATCGGTCCAAGAATGTGATGCTTTCTCTCATGTTTTATCTTTAAAGAGTCAGATTAGACTGAAGATGGAGTAATATCTAGCCTTGTGCCATTCCATCTATATCTTCATGCCTTGATAGCGTTCGAATTCCTTTACGCCGCCCACTTGGTGATGAATTATTTTCCATTTTTTAACAACAGATAACTGATAACTGACATCCATTAAACATGGCACGTGGAACTAGAACAGTCCATCCCAGTGAGCGAAATAAAGAGTTCAGTTCGACATTCCAACCACCTGAAGAAGGCTGGAGTGTACAACGGCCGAAACGTTGTAATAAATATGGCGTCAAAGATTAGGACAATAGTCCGAATAATGTAAATAGTGTACATAATACCTCATCTCAGAAATATAGATAGATACTGAAAGGCCGAAACGTTGTAATAAATATGACGACAAAGATGAGGACAATAGTCCGAATAATGTAAATAGTGTACATAATACCTCATCTTTGAAATATAGATAGATACAGAATGTATTTTTATAGTGATTTGTTTAGGGGCTTACTATTTGCCCATTGCTGGGACCGTAACTGGTTCTTCTACTTCGGATCAAGGTAGACCTGAGAACAACTGCAATTGGAAGGTAGTTCCAAGATCTTCAAATCCTCTAATCTTCTGATCAGAGCTCTTGCTGCCGGATGATGTTTATCATCTTGCCCAGGACTAAGTAAAAATTGGAAGTAACGTCTATATGAATCAATTCATATAAATATCGTTTCACGCGTCTCCTTTACTCATAACGTGTGTCGCTACTTGCATTGGTTTATAAGCGTACATTTCTGTTTATTTATTTACTAACTGATTTCCTACGTCTGCCTATGCTATTATTTACTTCCCGCAGCGGAAGGACAGCCGAACTTTTTTAAGAAAGTAAAGCTGACTCCCCAGACTAATTATTATATAAAATAACTCGCAGACTTTGAAAAATTCTATATATTACACATCTTAATTATCTCCTGTCCGTATACAGAAATTGAAATAATACATAAAATTTCTGCCTATATTTATAAAACGAGGTATTGTAACTATTAGCATTATTTACATTGTCCTCATCTTTATTGTTATGTTCACGACGTTTCGGACGTTTTACGTTACGGCCTTCTTCAGGTGGCTGGAATTTCGAGGAGAACCCTTTCTTTCGTCTACCGGTGTGGTTTACCAAAAAAACTTGGAGAGTTGAGTTCAAAAGAAATGGCTGATACATCCGGAAGGGGTATGGCACGTGAAACTAGAACAATCTACACCGGTGGATGAAATAAAGGGTTCAGTTCGAAATTCCAATCACCTGAAGAAGGCCGGAAAGTACAACGCCCGAAACGTTGTGAACATGACGTTAAGGATGAGGACAATAGTCCGAACAATGTAAATAAATACATAAGATTTTTGTTCGGAACTTTAAAATCGGTACGTCAAAATTCACTGCAAGAAAAACTAAGAAATGGAGACGCTACATCAAGAAGGTACCGGCATTTAAATATCTGAGAAGTGTTGGCGTTTAATGTCACACAGAAATCAGAAGGCGCATTTGAATAGCTTAAAATGCCTTCCAAAATTTAAGCAATGCATTAAGAAACAGGAAAATTACTTTTTTAAATTTATTATTGTTGTGGTAGGATCCACCTAATTTGCATAGTGGAGTACCGACCATATAAATATGGTTGGTACCGGGAAGACGAAGAGGAGGAATCAAGAGATTCAATCCAGGAAAGGTCTTACCAGAAATATACAAAAGACTATATGTAAATATTGTGTACACTTTCTTGTTTCAATACATCTTGTTCTAAGTACATTTTGTGTTGCATTATATTTCCATGCATTAGTCAAGTTTCAACAATTATATATAACAAAACTAAATAATAAAATAAAATATTTAAATCTAGTTCCAAAGCGGAGAAGTCAGTCTGTTTAGGGGAACAAAAGCCCTGATTTTAAACCCAATTTGCCTTGTGGTTATATCCCAACACGTGATGGACTATGGAAGTGAATCCAGACGGAGTGTAGACCTGAATGCTCTTGGCGGTCAAGACTGGAAAAGTCTCTTGCAACTCCTGCAGCCTTGCCGCCTCCAAGTTTAACACCCAGTATTCCTCTGAATCTTGTCAATACGGCCGAGTGTGGTGCCATGAAATCTGATAGCGCAAGGCCTTCACATACCATCACCTAGGCCTGCACCCAGGAGAAGTTCACTCCAGTCACCAACAACAAAGGACTCAATTTTAACAAACCTGGCGCTTCTTTTATCTCGCGTGATAAACAGATGCCTATATGATATAACAAAATATACAAATCATCTAAACGAATTTTTATCTATAAGACGATATCTGAGAAATCATCCTGTGTATAAACAACTTTGTTTATGAATTCTCATACACTCCAATATGAACAATGAAGAAATAATATTAAATCCTTACATTGGCTCTATAGAAAAAACGCTCGTAGATTGACTTATTATTTGCCGACACCTAGAGCAATTCGCACACATATCGATCATCATCTTACGAAAATGCAATTATCAACATATGAAAAATCTTAGTGGATAATAAGAAAAATGTAATGCAGCAACGAAAGAATCAAATGTCCAGAAGCTATTATTATGCAAAGAAAGCCTATTTAACCACAGGAGACCCTATATTGGCGTGTGCATAAAATATTTAATATGCGTACAAAATAATGATAGAGTAGACCACTATCTACACAGGAAAATCTGCAATTTCTACAGATAGGAAGCTGCAAGAAATTGGTATTAATGCCATCCAGAACCGGTTACGGAGATAAGAACTTTAACAAATTTATAGGACAATACATACAGATAGGACAATCAAAGCTAATCGCCCTGACATCGTGTTTAGAGACTGCAAAGACAAAATGTATCTCCTTATTGAAATGGTACTACAGACTATTAAGTTCTTCAAAAACTATCAAAATACAAAGACATAGAAATCATTATCTCAAACATGTGGCGCATGAGAACATTAACAATTCCAGTTGTAGTTGGAGCCCTCACATTGGTTGGAAAAGATTCTAATAGACACATTGAATGAATCCCTGGTAGCCAATACCTTAAAGAAATACAAAAACAATGTTCTCACAGGTAGAGCCCACATCTTACAAAGAGGTTTACCTACGTAAAATATGTGCGATTTTATTATATTTTTTTTCAAAACTGTACATTGGAAAATGTCATAATGCCATTTCTGACATTAGGTCTGTGGTCGGGACCTG
>CAHIKZ030004167.1:87500-95000 GCA_903632075.3 Acanthosepion pharaonis
CTGACACAATTTTGGGCATTTCTCTATGCCAAATATTGTGAGGTTTCTGTTGTATCGGGTAAAGCACTAATAATCCCGAGCTGACGGCTTTATTTAATCTACACAGACTTTTCTCATAAGGTAACAATTAAGTAATGCTTGATATCCTCTGGTATAATTTTGATTTTGAAATATCCGATGCTGATGGTGATTATTCTTTTTCGGGGAGAACTCCGCTAGGGATATTCATATTCCAGCAATGCATTTTATTTAATATTCAAACCAATTTCTCTGTCAATAAATGTTCGCTTTCTACAATAAGGGATGGAAGGAAATTATCTAAATATTTAATCAAATGAATGGTTGAGATAAGTTCTGGATAGATTTTTCTCCAAGAAAATGATAAGCTTACATGTCCGTTTATTTGTAACCCTAACGTAGAACGTGGAATAAGAAGAGTCTACAATAATTGATTGGATAAATTATTCAATTGAAAATATGACAAGAACCTGAAGAACGTATGCTATAACGGACGAATGTAAGTGATTATAACAGATAAACTAGAAGAAATCAATATGTCATATATGTTTTGGAAAGACGGAATATTATTTGTAATCATTTCCTCCTTTAGAAGTCTGCTAAGGCTTTTTCCTAAGCATCTTTTTTATAACATAAGTTCGTTTTCTTAATGAAAACTAAGTGAAATTTCTGAAAGTGTTCGTCCGCCAAATATTATGATCTATAGCGACTACACATCATCATCATCGTCCCCTTGACTTTTGTAATCTTAGGGTGGATGCGTGTGCAGAAGCAACACTTTACTCTTTTACACAATGGTCTATCGACGGCAGCCATCAACAATTCTGGTACAGTCATACCTCTTCATTATTTCACATTGCTCAACCAGATTTTACGTTGGCGTCCTCTCCTACGTCCACCTTCAACTGTGCATTGCATGATGGTCTTGCACAAGTTGTCGTGCCTTGTAATGTGTCCAAATCCCACCATTTGACAGTAGCAAGAAGAAGTTCCTGGTGTCTCACAAAACTTTCAACCATTTTCCACACGAACTCATTAGGTTTTTGTACCCAATATTAAATGCCAAGGAGTTTTCTCAAGCATTTGTTCCCAAACGCTTGGATCCTTCTCTCTGTATCTGCCAACGGTGTCCATGTTTCACATCCATATAGGAGAACAAAGACTACCAAAGATTTGTACAATATGTACTTTGTTAGCCACTACTAAGAATGTGCAAAGATAGTATATATATACTTTCAAAATCTTATACTACCTTACAATTCTTATATCACTAAACAATCAGAAAACAGGACAGGGCATGAATAAGTTTCCATGGGGACAAACATCTTTTTTAAATAATTTATAGATTGCTTTTGAGTAATTGTTGTTTCTTGAAATTTATTAGCTTACGGCCGCATCATGTTGAAACAGTGGTTCCCGTACGATCACCGAAAAATCAGTAACGCCAAACATCGTCAGTATCTAGATAGGTGACTGTTTGGGGAATACCAAATTCTCTAAGCTCCTCTGTGTGTGTGTGTGTGTGTGTGTGTGTGTGTGTGTGTGTGTAATGGATAATGGCTTTGAATTGTTAAGCGAAGAGCTGTGTTCTAATTCCAGTTGCGTTCGTTATATTCACACGTGCAAATACGATATGAATCCACCTCTTCTTTCCCAAACTATGGGTTAATTAGTGTGGTTTGTATCACTAAATCATCTTTATATCTAATAAAATATTTTTAAAAAATCTTACAATCTGAAAATATTTTCTGGATATAAATAACATGCAAAGGTTTGATAAACCGTAATAAATGTATCACTCAATCATATGAAGTTTACTAGCTTTAGATGATCAGTAAAATTTCACCATTCATCTGCGCATTGTTTTAATTTTTTTTTGTACTCTTTGTATATAAAATAATTATTAGCAGAAGTTCTATAAAGTTCTCGATCCCACCCATTTCTAATCCATCATGCTGGGTTCATTTTCGACACTAATATTATGATGATTAAAGCTTATCACGTAATCTTTTGTTACATGCCTCATTCGATTTAACATTTTTTATAACCATTATGGATATCGGTACGAAAAATGAAATCGAGATTCCGGGTTTAATTTATGGACTAAATTTTTGCCTTCGGGTTCATATCAATGGCCTTGAGGAAGGCATAAACCCATCGCTTTTCCAAGATCAGGAAACCACTATCTTTCCCAAGAGCTCAATTATTGCTCATTGAGTCTATGTCTGCACTAACCTGCTCAAGGATTGAACTCACAAATCATCAAATTCATAAACCAATGCATTATACCACTTAGCTATCGTCTCGCGGATTAGGTAAAGGTTTCAGTTCGAAATTCAGTGCAATTGGATCGACAAGTACCTGATGAAGGCTGGAGAGTAGTTCAGACGATAGTTGTGATAATAAAAACAACGAGGGAGACATTAGACGGGGTGTAAATAATGTAAGTTCCGACAACTCCAAATCCCAAAATTTTAGATAGAAATTACTTAGAATGATTATATATTTGTACAAAGCAATAGAATATAAAGAAAGTTGGTTAAAGGCGTTGAAGCAACCACGCTACAAACATTAGGTAAATATCAAAAGGGAAATGTGTAATTTGAGCGAAGAAATAAATAAAAAACAGATTCTCCAGAAGAATTTTAGTGATGAATGTAGACCTACTTTACATAAACATAACTGTAGTGTTTGAGGTTGGAGTTAATAGTATTAGTCAACCAACACGATCGTTGGATAGAATAATGTTTGTTTGTTTTTTTTAATAGGGCTTTAAAATTTTAGTTTTCATAAATCTTAATGGTTGCACCAAGATATAACTACAGAGGATTATTGCAAATGTTTTGGACAAGATAGTTTTTCAGTAGTCCTCGTCACAATCAAAGATGTTTAAGCTAGAATTAATTCGTGAAAAAGTATGACTTTTTACATTGTGTAAAGTCGGCTGTTACCCACGTTTAAAATAAAATCGGTTTCAAAGCCATCAAATTAATTAAATAAATTTCACCCTCTCCAGATATTGATCCAATAGAATAATATTCGCGGTCCAACTTTAAAAGAGATATTGTTGAGGATGGAATACAAATGTTATGCGTCTAAGATCAGTGGGAAGGAATAAGTGATGTTAAAGTCGATATTGTGTCTATCAAACATCTGTTTCCGTCGCCTTTATATTTTAGATTTAGCCATAAATAAAAATTTAATGCTGAACTTCTACTTTAAGTACATAATAGACTTGACATATGCGAAATAAGTTATCAATATTTTTAAGAGGGTTATTTATATATTGAAACATGAATAATGTATTGATTTTACAGACAGAAGTATATGCTTAGAATTTTAATAGTATCAGTTGATAAATAGCAAATTTATTGCATGACATTGGGCCGCATATGATAAACACCAATTTCATTGTGATGACATTGACTTATATATAATAGTATAGATAGAAAAATATTAAAAAATACTACTTACACATATTCAGATGACATTTTTAACAAATCTTTGTTTATAAAATTATAAATTAAGCGGTCAAATAAAAATACCAAACACTTTTTATCATTAAAATACCCAGACGATACGCAAAAAACGGATGCCATTGTTTGTAAGCAGACACCTCTACCACACCTTAATTTAATCTGATTTTGAAAGTAACTTATATTTCATACGTAAGTTTTCTAGGGAAATTAAAACCCAACCACCTATAGCAAAATAATTGAACTCTCAGTAATCATAACAATTTAAAATATTAAGATTGTGCTTATAAACGAAGTAAATTTCTTAATAGGTTATTCCAAAAAAAATCGCTTGAGAATGGAACGGACCTATGGATTTTAAATTTAATTTTATAATTAAATTTAAAATTTTAGTTTCTGTTTTGAAACATGGTAATTCCTGTATAGCGATGGAACCATATTTTTTTAAATAGAAAATAATTATAATATTAAACTCTATTGTTTTGTATCGAGCACTGTTTTAAAAAAAATATATAAAAATAATCACAAAGAACACCGGATTGTAAATCTTACTGTTTCTTCTTATTATTTTAATATATAGACAAATATATAAACTGATAACTAAATGTCATATCAAAGTACTCTTTAGATTTAAATTAATATATTTCCATTTGTATTATTTAGTGTGTAAAGATATACGACGGGTACTGAATAGTTCTCAGTTCAACCACGAACATATATTCGGGTATTTTGGGGAGTGTCTTGGAAGGAGAATTCTCATCACTCTCTCAGAGAAACTATTCTTAATTGGTGAGTTTGAAACATCAAAATTAAAAATGTTTTCTTGAGTTGGATGGTTTATAACCAAACTTACCCGTTATGGACTTTTTAAAAAATCAATTAATCAAGACGATAACGCCTGTAACGTGGAATAATGGATAGCGAATTGAGTACTGAGGAATCGGAGAGGCGAGTTCGAATTCCAGTCGAATCCTTTACATTCACTTACGTGCTAATAACCTTGGGAAAGGTATGAATCCTCTTCTACTCCCCCCAGCTATAGGTAAATAGCAGACCGGATTCTACAGACTTGTTTGGCAATTGGTCTATCGCAGAAAGAAATGGCAACCTACTGCGGTAGGAAAAAAAAAGTCTGCCTCGTCATTCATATATCGAAAGATACATGATCGTCTAAGCGTGTATCACGCATAGCACATAACTGATTGCCGCTTATTCAAAAAGATCGGTAATTAGAACTTCCGTTAATGTATGTGCCCGACTGAATTGGACATGAAAAATATCACCTGAATTCTGATAATTCTGCTTTTATTATAATAGCCAAGCATGAGTATCTGATGGTACTGAATAGTGTAAACGTTAATCATTATTTTAAGATATTTTTTTAAGAAATTTAATCTTGCGTCTTTATATCAGTTGTAAAAGTGTCTATTTCTCTTTTAACTTTCAGTTAGTACCATGCTTTGTTGTTCTAAACAAAACTAAGGAAACACTGATTTTCAACAAGAATTTTACTGATTAATGCAGAAATACTTTTGTGATGCCAACAAACACTCGTTGTCATTTTTGTAATGCTCGTTATAGTTTAGACTTTTTAATCGCAGATACAGCTATAAAGCGCCGTCGAACAATGCCGATGTCAGACGCCTTCGAATAATCTCTCACTAATAGTAGTTGCTCGATAATATTCACTCGAATAGTAATCCGTATAGTGAAACAGTACAGAGAATAACGGTCCGTATAGTAATTAAGGATAGAATAGAAACCACGATCCGAATAGTAATAGAGGATAGACTAGGAATAACGATCAATTAGACATCACGCGACTTCTTATTTATGTATTTCCTCTATGGTCGCATGGTCTACTTAATTCAATAATGGGATCGCCTGTGTTTGCTCACTGGCGATCTATGTTCAAACGCACGTGTCGGCAGCAACACTTTATTCCTATATAACAAGTACATTACCCGAACTCAACTGTGGCATTTGAGGTTGATTTTTTCATAGTATTATTCAACCAACACGATTTAGAAAGTAACTATAGTGAGATAAAATAATGTTTGTTGGAATAGAGTCGTAAAATTTTAGTTTCCTTCAAAGTTGATATCTGTGCCAAGATAAATACAGAGAGGTGTTGTACACATTAGGATAAGGTAATTTTTAAATAGCACAGGTCACAACCAACGTAATGTAAACTAAAGATTTTATTCATGATAAACTATGAATTTTTACATTCTGCAATTTTGCTGTATTTGTAGATTCTGAAATTTAGTTTAATTTTTAGTATTCTGCGGTTTCGCTCTATTATGAGTTCATTCTCTGGATAAGGTAATATAGACTTCGACTCAGTGGAGACAGGATCAGAAACAACTGGATAATATTAAATGAGAACGAGACGAGATATCCGTCGATATTGCCAGCAGAAGGAGAACAGTCTATAGCCGTAAATTAAATAAATTCTTCCTTTCGAAATTCCCTGAAGGCTAGCCGAATTGAAAATCATGAGATGAAGACCAGAGAACACTACGGCCAAAACGTTTTGATAATAACAAAGATAGGGAAAATTGTCCGAGAATAAATAACGTAAATAAATAACCGCGTTGTTTTTATAAGATTCTCTAAAACAAAGTGTTTATTTCTTAATACTTAGTAAGTGTCAAGTAAAATTTTCTTGATTAGTCAAGTAAATTTCTGAATACATCTGTCAAGTAACTACAAGAGATTTCTAGTTTTAGTAACAATATTTTTTGTGAATTACACGCAGTTTTATTTTTTACCATAAAATAAAATGAATCCTATTTTGCGAATTTTAATTTTAAAAATATAAATATATATTTTAATTTTGGTCACATGATGTGATTTTAAATAAAACATTTTTTTTATTTACACGATGACCATTGTATATATATATATATATGAGTGTATGTATATATATATATATATATATATATATATATATATATATATATATATATATATATATATATATATGTATATGTGTATATATATATATATATATATATATATATATATATATATATGTGTGTGTATATGTGTATATATATATATATGTATGTGTGTGTATATATATATATATATATATATATATATATATATATATATATATATATAAGATCATTTTTGTGTCTCGGCGTTAACGTGTGTTTGGGAGGTGCTGATCAATATATATATATAGAATATATATACACGGAGCCGAAATCTCTTGGTAAAAAACATTAGTGTTTGCCGGCCTCCATAAGGTGTATATAGATCAGGATAACCTACAAGGAATTCCGAATTGAAAGCTTACATAACAATTGCATAGTGGATTAAAACGTTGGTTCGTGAATTTATTGATATTGTAATTATGAGTTCAATCCCTGGGCCTGGCACTCTATATTTAGACTCAGTGGAAACAGCGCAAGCAATAACTGGGCACTACTAAAAATAAGATCTAGACGCCATATCCCAAGATAATGGCAGTGAAAAAAATAAAACAGGCTAAACACCGTAGATTAATTAAAAAGTTCAGAATTCTCTGTAGGTTACCAAGTTTGATATGCCCCTGATGAATACAAGAGGGCACAATGGTCGAAAATTTGTGACAGCTATAATAAACTTGAAAACAATAGTCCACATGTAAATTGAGTAAATACATTATATATATATATATATATATATAAAAACACTCTATCTCTGATATTGATCACTTTATTCCATAATTACAGCACAACTTAGGACTATATATATATATATATATATATATATATATATATAATGTAAAGGAGGAGATCCATGGCGGTCGAAACCAAGGTGGTATGCAGTTATATAAGGTGTTTTACCAATTTATTATATTTCCTTGCTCTGCATATTTTTTGTGAATCTGTATTGAGCACTTTTGTTTTTATATGCGTTCGTTTTTTGGTACGGTATTTTATTTTTTACGACCTCTTAACAGATTTATATTCATATATATATATATATATATATATATATATATAAAAAATAT
>CAHIKZ030004167.1:100000-147500 GCA_903632075.3 Acanthosepion pharaonis
TGCTATGTGAGTAATAATTCTTTGATCAACCTAGAATGGATACGCAAATGAATAGAAGAGACCTTTGGGAAATTCAATATTAATCCGTTTATTTGTTCAGCGGTGTGATTCTAATATTATTATAAATTTAATGCTGTAATTATATGAAGAGAGAAAAATCACTTTTTATACGATGGCCATCATAAATATTTGCCTTGGCTAACAATTAAATTAATACTTACAAAATGCGTAGTTTCCACCGTTTTTTTTTTTGTTGTTTTTTTTTAAGTCGATTTTAGTCAAGTTTAAATTTCTGAAGAAGCTCCAACCTTCTTCCTTTCTCTTTACATAAAGCCTTCTCACAATGTTTCGTATCGTATCGCGTCACGATTTGGGGGGGGTGATAGCTCTCCACCACTATCATTCGTATCTCTATTCGATGTCTGCTCAAAAAAACAAGCTTATTCGGTAAGTCACTTGATGTTTTTCTCTGCTTCTCTTGACTTCAATATTACAAGTGAGTGTCAAATTCTCCAAGTTAACTTTACTCATTATATGTCGCAGAAATTTCTTAATGTTTCTTAACGTGTCTTACTAAAAGTTTGCTTTTCGTTTCAATTTTCCCTAAAACTTTCTCGTTGGTCACACAGCCCTTCAATTGTTTTCCAAGCATCTTTCTTTAGCAGTATATCTCTGTTGCGTTATGTTTCCTTCATCTGTGAGGGTATTTCCCAAGCATTCACTGCCATATAGGATATTACATAAGAGTTGGGTACCCAGTCTCTTAGTATTTTGTTTAGTTTTTAGTAGACATCATACATTGCTAGTATATTGTCCTCTTGCTCTTCCTGAAACCGTATCTATTGTTTTCTTACAATCTAGTGTCAGTCCTTTTTTCTCGCTTACTGTTATTTCCTGTGTATTGGAAATTATCTAGTTCCTTATAAAGAAACATTCGGCATCAATTGACCGAACAGTTAGCGTTACTGTTGATCGCAATAAAATATTTTCCTTAAAACAGTTTCTTCGGAAAAATAAACTTTTCAAGTCCAGTAATTGTTATAGTTCTTTCTAGCTCTGATCTAAATTTTTTTCCGAGTCATTTTTTTTTTTTTTAGTATTTTTTTTTTTCTGTATGATTAATTTTCTGCTTCAGCAAATTATTCATTTCGGTTCTATTCTTTCAAAGTTCATGGAGAATGCAGCATGAATCTCAGTGGATAATACTTGTTTTATTAGATTTCTGCTAGCCAGACGTTTTATTTCTTTCTAAGATTTTACTCTCTTGAGATATCGTTATCTATCGTTTCACTTCTTGTCTTCTAAAAGCCTATTTAATACCTTAATCTATTTATAACGCTCATTCCCTTTCAATATCCGAGTTTATTCTCTTGTAATTCAATACCGTATAACTAGCACTATGTAACTGTTTCTATCCATTCGTCCATGCTTAGAATATTGCTACAACACATGGACCGGTGCCGCTGTTATTCACCCTGAACTCCTTGCTAAAATTCAAAGAAGACTCAGTAACATTATCGGTCCTGATCTGAGGATTCGGCTTCAGTCTCCCCACATCACGTCGCGGTAACGTTTCCTCGTGTTCTTTCTATAAATATTTTCAAGGTAATTGTTCAGATGAGTTCTTCGCTATGGTACCTAGACTTTGTGAATTTAAGCACACTATTAGACTGGCGTCGAGATCTCATCGATTTACAGTAGAGCTCTCTAAATGTAACAATTAATTCTATGGTAACAGTTTCTTTTCTCTCACTTCTCGCTTGTGGAACTCCCTTCCGGCTTCAGGATTTCCATCCGACTGTAATCTGCAAAAATGTAAATGCAATGTCAATTGCTATGTACTGTATTCCTGATTAATCTTTCCTCTTTCCACTCATTATTAATGTTTCTGTTCGAAATTCTTCCATATGCTGTAACCACGTGCGACTTAGTGGCTTTACTATGTTACATGGGGTAATACCAATTTATACACACACACACACACATACATATATATATATATATATATATATATATATATATATATTTGCGTTGTTTTTTTTTTTTTTGCTTATAAAACGCGTAAATTTCAGAAATATGTTATTCCAAAAAAATTTCGCTTGAAGATGGAACAGAGCTTAGTACTTTAATTCAATTTAATTCAAATAATTATATTGAAGTTTTCGGCTCTTGTTTTGAAACATGAGAACTCTTATGTAGCGTGTTGGAATCATTTTTTTAAATAAATAATTATATTTATATTTTTGTATCGAGCACTATTTTTTAAAAATAATAACAAAAATACTAAAGAACTTTGGATTATTTGCCTGCCGAGTTCTTTCCTATTTTCTATATATTTTTCACACACACACACATATATATATATATATATATATATATTCCTCAATAAGTCTCTTGTGTGAATCAAATTTCGATGTATGGTCTTGTTCCTCTCCAACAATTCTTGGTTATCAAAGAGTTGACATTCAAGAATATAACAATAACGACTAAACCGGTTCTTCGACCATGCTTTCCAAGTGAGGAATGTTGCTAGACAACCAACAAGATTCTAAAAAGATCTTTCAGAGAGCGAATAAACCTTCTTGTAAGATGAACAGCCATCCAGTACAATGGGATTGACTGGTCTCGATAGCTAGGTATGTAACCAGTGCTGTGATGACACAGTATTATTGGGTGGAGGGCATTCTACGCTGAGATCAACAACCAAGGTGGTGGGTTCTAGTGATGGAAGCGTCCATGTTTCTGTGGACAAGGCGAACATTCAAGTGGGAGGTCATCGGTTGTGGTTTGATTTTGAGATGGATTATCTCAACCAGGTCTACTTGCACGAATGAAATTATCTCCTACTGACAAACTACATATTCAAAGTAAACTGATCAGCTACCCAAGCTGTGTAGCGACCTTCCGACCACACCCGGTCATAGGGATGATGATGAAGATGAAAAAAGAAGAAACAACAACGATAATAACAATGATGATGATAAATACATTCATTTGTTTTAGGTTCTTAATTCCAGTGCAATCTCTACTATATCTTTTCCCCGCAAGATTATTTTCCTGCAGTTCATGCTTCTGCATAATTGTAATGCTTTTTTTCAAAACTATTTTCAAACTTTATTTATGTTAACTGAGTTTTTTCATTAGCTACTCGATGTTAAATCCTTCATTTTATTTTTTGGCGTGTTTACATCGGATTATCCATCGGGATTTGTATCATGTTCATTTGTTTTTTTCAATGGAATTGTGCAACATTTTTATAACTTTTTTCATCTTTCTCATTTTCAGGGTTTTTTAGTAAATGTCAACATTCGATTCACTTAGTTGAAATGATAAGGTTGCAAAATCTGATAGTTACTGCATTTTTTTTTTTTATTTCCACCAGGAATGATTTGTCATTCTTTATGTAAGGAATTAATTGATATTAATAAACAGATTATGGCAAACATGCGCCTCCGTGTCTTAAAAAAAAACGGTGTATCAAAATGAAGGCTTTTCCCAAGACACTGCTATTATTTTACCTGCTTTCACTCTTCGGCAATGTTTATTGTTTTAAAAAGCGATTATTAGAATTGTAATGTAATGTAAATGTATACATTTTCTTTGTTTTGATAATTGACAACAATATATATTGTTTCCATTCTGGGTAAGACGATAAACTACATCCGCGTCCTGGGTAAGACGATAAACTACATCCGCGTCCTGGGTAAGACGATAAACTCCATCTGCGTCCTGGGTAAGACGATAAACTACATCCGCGTCCTGGGTAAGACGATAAACTACATCCGCGTCCTGGGTAAGACGATAAACTACATCTGCGTCCTCGGTAAGACGATAAACTACATCCGCGTCCTGGGTAAGACGATAAACTCCATCGGCGTCCTGGATAACACGATAAACTACATCCGCATCCTGGGTAAGATGATAAACTACATCCGCGTTTTGGGTAAAACGATAAACTACATCCGCGTCCTGGGTAAAACGATAAACTACATCCGCGTCCTGGGTAAAACGATAAACTACATCCGTGTCTGGGTAAGACGATAAACTACGTACAACAGAAAGGTCTCTGATCCGGAGATTTTGAGGAGCGTGGAACCACCTGTTAATTGCTGGTATTTCCAGGTCCACCTGACCCAGGGTGGAAGCACCTGTTAGGGTCCCAGCTATGGGAAAATAGTTAACACCCAAACTTGTGTAAAAATAGGTTTTAATACCAGAAATACTTTGTATTAAAAAATTATTACCAGCAATAATTTTTTAAGGAAAAGTTATTATCAGCAATACTTAAAAAAAAATATCAGTAATAGAAGCACGTATACATTCTTTGAAAAAAAATTTGAAGAATGGAACTCAGAATGCAAAATATTGCGAACAAACTATTACCAAGTGAGTAATTTAAAAAAAAAAAAATTTTTACGAAAATAAAACCATCCAAGATTGTAAATTTCCTATAAGAAGTTGTATTGTAATAGAAAATACGAGAAATTGAAAAAATGGTTCAAATATATATATATACATACACTTTTTTTCACCAAACTATCGCTATGAATCTATTTCATAAATGTTGTTGGCACTAAATGACCCACTGAGGTTGATATGCCATAAAACAACCAACCAACTATATTGTTTTTGGCAAAACATCGGCTAATTGTCAATGTATTCGAACTTTATAAAATTGTAAATAATAAGGATTTCTTTATGGTTTGTTTATATATTTTAATAATTTAGCAACTGTTTATAAATTAACGAATCAAAAATTATTTGCACATTTATTTCTTTATATATTTCAAATTATAAATCTTGCATTGTATTAGTTTTAATTGTATTATATTTTAGAATGTTGTGAATATAAAATTATTCTTTTAACTAAACAATATAATAAATAAATAGTGTTCAATATTTTTGTCTGAAAACCTAGTGAACAAAAACAGTATCAATTCACGTTCATCAGGTCTTATTACAATTCTAATCGTTGCTTTTTAAAACAATAAACATTGCTGAGGAACGAAGGTAATTAAGATAAATGGAAAAACCGTCCTTTTGACACTCCATTTTGTTTTTGCACGTACGAATGTCCATGTTTGTTCACTTACTTTTAGTTCGGGTGTCCTTCAGGTCATCAATGCAGTGATTTTCAACTGAAATGATATCGAATAATCATCGAATGAGGGTTCGGTCCTTATGCGAGGGAAGTCAGAAATCACTTGTTATTCTTGACACTCGAATTATGTATTGCTTTGTATTTCAAGCAGATATATATCAAGAGAGAGTGAGACCAAGAGGGGGTTACATAGGAATCAACACTGGTGTATGTGTATTTCACGCTATATTGCGATCTTTAGACCAGGAAATGCTGACTGATATGCCGACACTAACCATAACAATAAGCGCTCTGTCTCCGATACTGAGCACACTCCCCCTACGAATATAGCAAATTTTAAACATACACACAGACACATACACATATATACATATATGTATACTGTGCGATGGTTAAATTGTCGCCATTTCATATTTTATTTCGGATATGCGCGTTTTTTGTTTTTTTTATTTTTTTTTATTATTTTGTCCACTGCACATTATAGTATCGTCAGTTGTGCACAACATGTGAGAAAAAGAGCACCAAGACACAATTCACTCCACTTGAAATTTGAAAACGGTGTGGTGTACTGTTTAGCATTGGCTCAGGAAACTCCAAATACGAACGTCTCACAGTGTTTGCGTTTATGAACTATAAAAACTTACGTAAGAAGCTGGACGAGCATATAACCGGTTAGCATTGTCTTAAATTACCTACCTAATCCTTTTAGCCTTTTCTTTTTGGAAAATTGAACGTCAGGCTTCGATACATCTTACGAAATAATGTAACAAATTCTATCTGTCCATAAGGAAATTGTCAAGGATTTATATGCAAACAAATTCGTGCCATGATCTATATTAAAAAAAAATTGTTCCAGTGGATTTGAATTTAGCGTAGGCCACATTTGAGTGGTTAATCACGGCGAAGCGCACAAGGCTATTTTTAAAAGTATTCTGCTTTAGAAATTAAATTAATCTTTCGCTCGCTACTGGTTTGGCATCGCCCGAGGAAACACAATTGTGGTGTTAAAAGATGTTGTAATCGTATAGCGATTTTTAGCGTGTTTTCGTTTTAATATGCTAAAAGAAATAATGATTAGCTCTACTTTGTAATGAGCCCTCTATTACATTAAATGATACGTACAGTGAAATTATACTCCATTTGTTCTCATTTAACTGATATATATATATATATATATATATATATATATATATATATATATATATATATATATATAAAGAGGCACGATAAAGGATAGCGGATTGGATTAAGGAATCGAGTTCGAATTCCAGTCGAATCCATTATATTCACTTATACCCTTGGGAATCCTCCTCCTTCTCCCCCCTATGGGTAAATAGCAGGACAAACTCGGTTCTATATCCTTGGACGGCAAGTGGTCTAGGAAAAGGACAAATCTGAATTCAAAATCTGCGGAGGGTCATTTGGGGACCTTGGGGCACGTCGTGCACCAGGTCTCTGTATTCAGCCCTTCAAAAAGTGCAGTTTGTTCTGCATAAAGCCGTCACCAATATAATCAAATCACATGTGCTTGTGTCTAGCTTTGGTTCCTTGGAACTGAACTGCTTAACCCTCATATGTCGAATACGAAGGGAGAGTCGATATATATATATATATATATATATATATATATATATATATATATACAGAGAGAGAGAGAGAGAGAACACAATAAAAAATATTAAAAAATTAAAATCTTCAGAGACACTGGGTTGTATATTAATATTCTTTCCTTTTTATTATTATTTCATTCAGCCATCATTAGGAGAAAAAAGATCACTGCTTGCTGGTAACAGTGAACTACAGAAATAAATATCTTGATGAAAAAAATGAACTTTTGTCTGTAGTTTTCATTTGTTTTTGTATTTTTTTATTTTTTTTATACATGAATTTTGGTCAGTCCTTGTGTTGGTCAAACAGTCTTTTTTAAGTTGTTATTTGAGACAAGAGCTGGATGGATCCATGTTGCTCTGAATTCCCTCATATATATATATATATATATATATATATATATATATAATATTTAGCTCTCTCCCTTCCCTGTACATATATATATATATAATATTTAGCTCTCTCCTTTTCCTGTACATATATATATATATATATATATATATATATATATACAATCGCATATGATAATATCATTAATGATACGTATCTGTATATATTATTTTCCATAAAGCTATTAATTTTATATTTTTGTATATTTGGTACAAATTTAGTTTTTATATGTTTGATATATATATTTATTTTTATATATCTGAAATATATCTTTAGATATTTTATATGTGTTTTTTTTATTTTAAATTATTATTTCTTTTTGTGATATTCAGTATTTATATTGACATAGTCAGTTTCACTTTTACCATATGAAGTTTTTTTTTCTTAAATCTTTCTTTTACTGCGTAGAAGGAATTGTTTTGTGCATTTTCTTTTGCTGTTTTTTTAGTTTGCTTATTTTTTCTTTAGCTTCAAACGCAATGACAAGTGAAAAAGTTTTCTAACGATTCTGACATTTCGCTCTGACTCATCACTTCCGACGTGATTTTGAAGATTCTTCATCTAAAAATTTAAGACAACACTTATCCGGAAATATAAAAACAAGCGAAAAATGTCAGTCGGATACTTGATTCTTCATGGCCAAGTCCCATGTGACATTTTCCTCAAATGAACTCTTTACCTTTCATTATTATTATTATTATTATTATTATTATTATTATTATTATTCGTGCTCATTGAATTTTAACTCCACAAGTATAAACTGTTCGATTTCAATGGAGATCAAGTGGCAGAAATCCTTCTCTCTACACCAGCACTCTTCTCAGTATTCTAAGTGATTTATGTTACAGTTTTTTTAGATATATCTATGTACTACTGGGCCAACCAAAATGAGCTGACTCATTTTATAGTCCACCAAGAGAAGGGTTAACCAATCAGAAAGCTCAAAATATTCAATCCGACGTGTATAAAGGCAGCCATTTTGTTTTTTCTCCCAAAATATCTTCACCACCAACCTGATATCGAAGACTTAAAGAATTACTTAACAGCTGCTACTTTCTCCGAATTTTCACTGCCAACCTCTGATATTGAACACATTACGGACTTCACTGGATTCTATATTTAGAGACTACGGCAATTATGGTCAACAATTTAAGCCATTTTCTTTCTTCGACTTTCAAGTATTGCCATCTCTTCGAAAAATTCTTCAAGATTGCTTCAAGCAGGATAACAAAATTGGGAGCCGTTGTCATTCTCATTCCCAGAATATCCTTATTCTATAGTAATGGAAATTTAATAAGCGTACCTCAGATGTGGCATAAGGCTGAAAAGGCGAGGCTACCAGTGAGAATCGAACACACTACTCTGTCGTAATTGTTTTAGCGCGACAAGCTTGTTAACCATTACACCACGTCGAAGTGCCCGAAAACGGTTTTCCCACCATGGCTTGGTTGTGGAATATGGCCGAAAGTACGGAAAACCCAGTGAGAATCAAACTCACCACTCAGTCGTAATTGATCTAGCGAGACAAGCTTGTTAACCATTACACCACATTGAAGTGCCTTCTTCTTCTATGTTAATGTCTGCATATGTTTTCAGCGTTTTGCTTCCTTTCAATATCTTTTTGTCTGGGGCATGTAACAATGGCTGGCTCTATTTGACAAATGTTCTTGTTTATTAAGATTAGAATTTGTGATTGCGTGATCATAGTTTAAGTTTCTATTCCAGATATTTTATTTTCCTTTTGTTTGTATTTTCTAGGACTTATTCTAGTTTCTAAATATGCAGTTGGTTTGCAACATTAAATAACCCTTGTTTGCAAAATCTACAGTCGGTCACACCCCAGTAGATCTCTTATGAAATTCCTGAGTCAACATAGAGTGTTCCAGTTTTGTTTTTGTTGTCTAAATTTCACCCAACACAAGGCTTCAGGGCCACTCAGCTTAGAGAGTAATAATAATGATGAATGTAATATCAGTGGGATGTAAGTAAATAGATTCGCCTATCTCCAGCTTCGCACACCTCCCTAATCCTTTGAACAGGCGTAGAGGTTTATTAATTATTCCATGTTCATCATTGGTTTTGCAGTTCCTTCTAGAGTATTTTCATTACAAGTAGCCTTTTGCGTCTTAGAGGCATTATCGCCTTGTTTGGAGGAAATTGATTAAAAAGAACGTGGTAGAAAGTAAAGATAAGATTGATAATTATCGAGACTTGACTAGAAGAGGCTAACATTAAAGTGATCGGAGAAGCATTCATGCAAGATTTTGTTCCACTGTTTCACAATTTGAGAGAGAAAAACCTCCTTGATTAGAAATTCCGTCTTACATTTGAAACCCGACAGAAATAAAGTGGGGATTACGGCTCCGTGTAAATAGCACAGACTATGCAAGCAGTAAAGGTTTCAAAAGGGGTAAATAAAAAATGGGGCTCATACAAATATTTGCGATATTACATTAGCAATAGTGACAGACTTGAAATGCATTGTCTTTGGGAAAGCGGATGTCGGGTTAAAAATAATCCATCCCCAACACGCGTGCATAAACGATTTTGAATTTTGTCAAGGGAGGAAATTGAACAACTCCGGCCCAGATATGACACGAATAATCCGTTTCGGGTCTGCTCTAACGCGGGGAAAAAAATCAGATCTTTCATGGCGTGCTGAAATGAGACTGCCATTGATCTATCATATTTGGCACTGAGCTGACAGCGGACGGAAAATACCCCTCCGGAATCCAAATCCAAATCCGCATTGAATTAGCGAAAAATGCATTCCAGAATCTAAACAAAGTAATAACAAACTGGAAAATGTTTTTAGAAACAAAGGAAAGTGTTCTCCTTTGTTATGTTTATATATATATATATATATATATATATATATATATATATATTAAAGAAAAAGAAAAACCGTCGGTGGTAACCAACGGAAAACTTGCCAAAACCTAAATCTCTCACCCGGATACAGTTTCGAATAAAACTGATAATACTGAAAAATAAAAAATAAAAAAAGGGCTAAAAGCAAACGTATATACCCAGTAAAGTGCTCGAAGTCCAGATTTCCTAGACCAAGAAATAAAAGGCTTACCAACGTTAAATCCTATGAAAGGATGTCTCTAGTTGTAGGTTTACTTTCACGTACATGCGATCCTCAGACGTTCAAGTCATCTGAAGATTGCATGAGTGTAAAACTCATATTACGACTAGAGCCATATTTCCATGGCATTTAACGTTGGTCAGTGATATATATATATATATATATATATATATATATATATATGTAATGTATGTCGATCATTCACAGCTTGCACTGAATTGCGATATGATATCAATCTTCTTACAAGAGATTAATATATATATATATATATATATATATATATATATATATATATATATATAGCTTGCATAAAGAGATTAATATATATATGTATATTCATATATATATATATATGTGTGTGTGTGTGTGTGTGTGTTGTTAATCTCTTGTAAGAAGATTGATATCATATAGCAATTTAGTGCAAGCTGTGAATGCTCGACAATCTCTCCACAGATGACGAGTAAACTGAAACTAATGATCAGAGCAAGTAATCAACGAGGAAGTCTTAGACTGTGGTAACGAAAGCTTATGCTGATATCATTATCATGGTGTGTTGTTCGGTATCTGAGTCTATTTTACAACTCAGTGTCCCACACGATCCGCACAAATGCATGGTACAGCTCTGTGTATGTAAAAATAATAAAAAATGCACCCCCCCAAAAAAAACAGTAGAAATTCCAAAAGGAAAAGAAGTAAAAGACAAAAAAAAATATTGAAATTTGTTAGGAAAAAAAAGTGGTTCTGGTGGACCATGATCTAATAAGCAGTCAATCATAGCATCCCACTCTTAATAAGCCTCATCGAAAAGAAATTGGAAAACGAACCACCGGAGAATCGTGTGAGCATTGTAGACATACCACATCGACCGTACGGTGGATTGAGTGGGAGCTAAAGAGTTAAAACATAAATAAATAAAACCTCATGTCACCCGGCTATGATTAACCCCGCTGACAAACACCAGTGCATAAATGTTCAACCCCAAGGAAGTAAGTTACTATTATTAATAGTTAAAGAATCTATGTTGTTACGTCAGATGACTGATTACTACGTCTGTTCTTTGTCATTTCTTAAACACTTCTAAGAATTTTTCATACATATCTGAATTCAGCACCCTTTTGGCAGTTCCTCAATGCCGTTATGTCTTCTTTCCATTGTTTTGCATACAGTTTGTCACTGTTGAGATGTAGAACCTTGTGTATTATCATTAATTTCCTTATCAATGGATTTAAGATCCTCTCTTGCCCAGTCTCGCAAGTGTCCTATATATTTCACGTGTTCTGTGGGATTAAACCCTTCGTCCGCCAGTGGATCTTTTCTAACGACCAATTCGATGATTTGTGGCATAGGTACATCTGTTGGCCACAGTCTCTGTTTCTTTTGATTTTAGAACCGAGTTTCAAGTCGTCCGTATACAATAAACGGTTGCGTTTCTTGCGAAGATGAATTGATATTCTAAGAAGTTGTTCAGTACGAGATTTTAAAGTACCATGTCTGTGACAAACAGAAAGAAAAACGTTAGTTTTGTTCCGCTCACATCTGGGAAATAATGCCTTACGTTTCACACGTCTAGTATCGTAGATTTCAGACAGTATATTATACTGGGATCAAATCTCTTTTTCTGAACCGTTCTACGCTCTCCGAAAATAATCGCTACAAATTTACAATTTATAATGCGCCATATTTTCAGTTCCATAACAAGACACAGGGACTATTTTTGTGATGTTAACGAAGACTTGTTTGACACATTTGTAATGTCAATGAATACTCGTTGTCACTTTCGTAATACTCGATGTAGCAGAGACTTTGTAATCGCCGATACAACTATAGTACGCCGTTGAATAATACTAGTGTCAGACGCCTTCAAATATCCCTTGCAATAGTAGTACCAGCTCGATAATACTCGCTCTAATAGTAACCCGTGTAGTGATCTGAATAGAGAAATAGTATAGTGAATAGAGTAGAGAATAGCGGTCCGTATAGTAATAGAGGATAGACTAGAAATGCTGATCAATTTGAAACACGCTACCTCCCATATATGCATTTCCTCTATGTTCACGTGTTCTATTTAATTCAGTAATGGGATCGCCTCTGTTTGCTCACTGGCGATCTATGTTCAAACTCAAGTGTCGGCAGCGACACTTTATTCCTATGTAACACTTCTAACAGGTGTTATCATTCTTTACGGTGACTATAGCAGTTCCTCTCAAACTGATTTAGTAATCAATCTTGTTTTCAAACTTTCATATTATTTTTCTATTGTTCTGACGTATCAGTATTTTTGATGATCAGATCCTGACACTTGCACAGTTCTCAGTCGATTGTTGTTCCTACTGAATAATATCTACTTTTACTTTTGACAGTTTGTTTTCATTCCTTAAAGTCATTTAGTATTCTGTTGATTCTCCATTTTGGAACTGATGCCGTTCGTCTTTTTACTTTGCTTTTTGAACGGCTATTACTAGTAATTGTTCTTTTCGCTTTCAGTTGCGTGAATTTCTGTGATTTTTTTTTCCACCTGATGTTTGAAATCTCCATAGAATAATTTTTCTTGGCGTTTGTCTTCTAGTTTTGGAATTGTCTGATCTTTGATTTGTTCTTTTGTTAGATTTGGTCGCAGTTTCTGATAGCCATCCTTATTCTCTGTCCACCAGCTGAAGTCAGCAAAGTTCTGTGACGTCATTGCTAAAACGTCCTCTTTGCCTGACTTTTCTTTTAACAGGAAGTCTATCGTATTCGGAAACTGGCCTGTGTGGCTTTTTTTTTTAAGGCTATTAATGTTTTATGTATTTGATTCGGAAATTTTGGTTCCATTATTTCTTACTTACACGCTATATCTGTCTATATCTCTGAGTAAGGTATTATGATTACTTACATTATATACGTTATTCGGACTGTTGTCCCCATCTTCATTGCTATATTTACAACATTTTTTTCCCCGTTGTACGCTCTTGAATTTCGAACCGAACCCTTTATTTCGTCCACCGGGGTAGATTGTTCTAATTCCACGTGCCGTGCCTCTTCCATATATTTCAGTTACTTCCCTTTAACTCAACTCTCCAAGTATTTTGGTTCACCACTGCTGTAGCCTGGTATTGAAATCACAACTCTTTGGGTCTAGTCACTGGATTTAACTAACGCCAAAGACACCTCGGTTCATGGAATTCTCAGCATCCTTCTGTGGAAGCAGATTTCTGTGGAGTAGTCAATGATTGATATTACAAAAATAGATGCGCCCGCTTTGTTTCCAATGAAATTGTTGTTTAGTTTCCGGAAAGCATATTTCGCTATTCTAATGCGTCTTCAGTTTTCAGTGTTCTGTCGTCTGTTATAACACTTCCCGGATGGGACACTTCAACTAGGTGTAATGGTTAACAAGCTTGTATCGCTAAATCAATTATGAGTTCGATTAAAACATCTCCAATGCGTAGCACGAGAACCCTTTTTACCTTCCTTCATCATGGCTAATGCTAACCTCTAGAAGAGTGTTTCAATGCGTCTTGTCGAACAAATATTCTCTGCTGACATGAAGTAAAAAGATTATATCGAATCAATTGATAAGTCTGCTGCTAGACATTTTTCTCTCCAAAATCTACCTTACATATTTATAAGTCTACCATTCGCCCTTCTTCTGAATATTATTGCCTCACTTGGTCTGGTGTTCCTGCTATATATTTAGAGATACTTGGTAAAATGCAAAGAAAAATCGGCAGTGTTATTTGTATTTATATAACCTGGCATCTCCCCTTCAGTCAGTTTCCCACTGTCGTAATATAAATTCCCTGTGCCTTTCTTATAAATATTTTCATGCTATTTGCTCTTGTAGAATAACAATAATAAACAGCACTTACCGGCGTAAAGATCCCAGCTAGCGTCCAGCTGGCAGACAAAAATAAAGCAGGTTGTAACTTAATACAAAGCCTGCAAACTAACTGATGAATCAAGCTGGTATTTATGTAGAAATACCTCCACTCAGGTACCAGCAGCCAATAACAGCCCAAGCAATGGACTATCCCACTTTATCACAATGAGATGCTCCATGGCACCATAAATAGCTCTCTTTCTAAAGGTTGGATTAATATTCACTTAGCTTGCTCCACAACTGAGTTTATCTCTATCACATGATTTTTCTACAGCTCTGATGACCTTTAATCTATGGTACCTAGATTATTAATATAAGCGCAGTACTAGATTGGCGGAAAGGTATCATTATTTTACTGTTGAAATATCAAGATGTAACCGTAAGTTCTATGCTAACAGTTTCTTCTATCGCACTTCTCACTTGTTGACCTCTCTTCCAGCTTCTTGCTTCCTAGTCAATTCTGATCTTCAAAAGTTTAAATGCAATGTCAATTGTTATCTACTATCTTCTTACTTCTTCTTCTTTTATTGTTCTCTCTCGTTAATATTTTTTTCTGTAATATTCTCTAATACTCAGTAACCTCTGGTGTCTTAGTGGCTTTATTACCTTGTTTGGGGTAAAATGATTAATATTAAAAAAAAAAAGTGGGTGCAATCTTAGTTCTCTTGGTTGGGAAATCATTTCGGGGTTTTCGCTTAACATAGAGACGAGTCTAATCTTTATGATTTAAAGTTTGCTTTGCTTCCAGGCAAGGTTCTCGTATTTTTACGATATCTTGATGGTCAGCTAGTAAAGCTATTTCTACCACCTAACCGTTTCTCTTTCCTTTTGGTAATTCTTTGTTATCCCTCGCTTGTTGCGGCCAGTCTGTATCGCAATATCCAATCGTAGAGCATTCTTTTTATTCTCCGTGAGCAGCTCTCTTTATTTTTGTTTTGGTTTGCTTTCTAAAATAATTTGTTTTCAACTTGTAAATTAATTTGATGTTTTAATGCTGAGAATTGTAAATCTCTTAAAAACGAGAATTTTAAATCTCTTAAAATGCGAGAATTTTGAATCTCTTAAAATACGAGAATTTTGAATCTCTTAAAATGCGAGAATTGTGAATCTCTTAAAATGCGAGAATTGTGAATCTCTTAAAATGCGAAAATTTTGAATCTCTTAAAATACGAGAATTGTAAATCTCTTAAAATGCGAGAATTGTGAATCTCTTAAAATGCGAAAATTTTGAATCTCTTAAAATGCGAGAATTGTGAATCTCTTAAAATGCGAGAATTGTGAATCTCTTAAAATGCGAGAATTGTGAATCTCTTAAAATGCGAGAATTGTGAATCTCTTAAAATGCGTAAATCGAATCTCTAATTTTAGTAAGAAATCAAATAAGAAAGAACACCACCAACTAAAATGAAAATATCAACCCAAGAAACTTAACAGCTTAAAGAATAAAAGCAACTTTCCACGATCTATCATCAAAACACAATAATTATCTATGGTTATTTATTTATATATTTCCTATATATTTATATATTTCTCATCCCAACTGTTGTAAGAAGGGAGGTGATGCTCTCCGTGGCATTTGAGTGTTTAAATTTTAGTTTAAATTTCACATTTGAATCGTTCATCATTTGGATTACAATTAATCTGAATATTTAACACCTATCGTGTTTATGTTTTTCTTTCCTTTTTTATCCTGCTGCTATCGGGTTGGTCTACTGGCTACTTATGACTCGCATGTTGGGCTCTAGGGATTTTTTGGCAGCTCTGCAAGTGTGTGCTGAACAGCATATCCCCAATCGTTCCTCTTTTCAGTCAATTCGAGGTCCTGACACTTACAGCAGATAAGGTTGAATTCTTTGCTTGGTAATTCTTATTCCAACTCAACAATCGATTCATTTGGAGTACTCACACCTGTTTTCCCAGAGGTTCTACTCGTCACTGGTTTCAAACGTCATTTCTAAATTACGCTCAAATAAGGCAAGCAGAGGTACCGGGATCGAAGCCATCGTCCGAAAGAAATGTGCGCTCGAGCTGGCTACAGTTCTCGCTAAATTCTACAACTATTACCTCGCTGCTTCCAGCTTGTTAGAAATCCTCCTCTGTAGTCCCTGTTTTAAAGAACTTTGTAGAACCTTATGACCCCTTTAACTATCGGCCTATTAGTCTCCTACAGATTTTCGGCAAAGTATTCAAGGCTTTAATCAAAGCTGAAGTGGTTAAGCATCTTACTTCTCACGAACTACTCTTTGACAAACAATATGGCTTTGTTTTGCCAGGTCTACCATTGATGAGCGAACGGCCATCATTGAATATGTATCTCAAGCTCTTGAAAATAACGACCAAGATCGAGCTGTGGCTTTAGATATCGCGAAGGCGTTTGGCGGGGTTTGGCACGTAAGCTCGAGGGCTGTGGTATTACAGGACGATTGCTTGATTTAATGCAAATGCTCCTCTCAAGATCGTTTTGAACGTGCTTGTTTCCAGGTCCTTTCATACGAACGCGAGTGTCCCCCAAGGCTCTCTCCTGGGTCTGCGTTGTTTTTCATCTTCATCAATGATTTTCCTGATGTCATTATGACATTATATCATTTACACTTGTCTCAAAAGAAAATCCTTCAGAGCTGACAAACTTTTAATGCATCCAAAACGAAAGTGCTCTCACTTAACCACGATAGAGAAAGTTTCCTGCCCGCCATCTGATTTGAGGTGGGAAAACTACATCAAATCAATACCTGCATGTTCTGCAAGGAAAATTATGTCACCGTGTCCTGCTAGAAGGTTTTTTTCTCGTCAGGGTTAATCTTTTACATTTACAGATCTACCATTCGTCCGTGCATTGGATACTATTTCCTTATCTGGCCTGCTATTCATCTCGAGGTTCTTGACAAAGATCCAGAGAAAGATCTACAATGTAATCGATCCTGACGACATCTCGACTTTAGTTATTTTCTCACCGACCTGATGTTGTTCCATCTTCCTTTTTCTATAAATATTTCCATGGCAACTGCTCTGACGTGTTTTTTCCCCCTTGTCCCCAACTACATGGATTTCAGCTTGTTACTAGACTGGCATCCATGTCCCATCTTTTTACTGTTGAAATTATTAAATGTTACCGCCATTTCTACTCCAACAATTTCTTTTCTCGAACTTCCCGCCTGTGGACCTCCTTTTCGTTTACTTGCTTCTCTGATAACTACAATCTTCCAAAATTTAAATATAACGTCAATCGCCATCTTGTATCTTCTTGTATCTAGTTCATCTTTTATCCTTTCCTCAGTCCCCTCTATACCCAGTCTTTTGATTCAATTTCACTCTCTTTAAGCCCCCACATGCTTCTTGTATCCCAGTCTTGCTTGTTATGTAATGATTAAAATAAATCAACTTAAGTTCGTTGATTTATGAGTGATTAATTCTCTTATTCGTTTTAATAATCTATCCAAATAAAATATTTATCTGCTTTTAGACAAAATTAAATCCGGAGAAATATGAACCGTTTAATAAATCAGATAATCAGAAGCGAAAAGGTCATTTGTAGTATAGAAAAGAAGGAGACATTGGAAATTTCTGGGGAACATAATGAGGAAAGAGCACTTGGAGAATTTGCCACTCACATGACATACTGGAGTCAATAGAAGCAGATGAAAGCGTAGAGTATGTTTCCTAATAAGTTTGTTTAACCTGGAGGAATAGCAATTAAGCAAATATTACTGAATAAACAACATTATTATTACTTAAAGATAATGAAAAGTGCGTTATAGAGAGCTATGAAGTGACACGTCACGTCGAAGAAGAAAAAGAAGAAGCCTCATTAAAATTATTATTCCTAATAGTGTTAATGGTAATAATTGCGTTTTTCCTACAAGGAAACATTTGGCATTCATTGACCGAGCAGACTGTACTGCTTTTAGTTGAAATATTTATCTTAAAGCATTTTTTGCGGGGGAAAACAGGTTTCTCAAGACCAGTAAGTTTTTTCCGGTATTGATGGGGGTTTCATTTCTAACCTACTATATGAAGTAGTGTAGAAAGTCGTCACCTTATTTTATTTTTATTCCGAGTGACATGTTCTATCCATTTCAGGTATTGCTGTTGTTGAAAATCTTCAGGTGATGTGTTATTTACGAAAGTTCTTTGTTTGTGATTCTGTAGCGCGCGAATGTTCAATGAAGGATGATCTTTGCCAAGGTTCTTTGATTTTACTCCTTCAAAGCCTTTTTCACCATTGATCTTCGTAAGCAGTTGTATAAAGTAAAAAAAAATGTATTCAGTCATATATAAATTGATATCTTTATCATCGTCATTGCCATGAGCATTAGCTCGCTTACGTGCAAATATCCCTCATCATAAGATAGCTTTTTGAAGTGAATATGATTCCTTTAATGGACCGGCTGTGCTCTCAAATTTTTATTAGATTCTAATGTAAATTTCCTTTCATTGTATTGCACTATTATGTGAGTTTGTTTACACTGGCGAAAACTGTAGAATAAATATAAGTGAATAATGGCAAGAGAGATATTGATAGGACATGAAACAATAAAAAGCGAATTATAAAGACAACATGGACGCAAGAAGAGAGAAATAGAAATGAATGAATGGTAAATAGTAAACTTTAAAACCTCAAAGAAAGATTAAAAAACAGAATGAGGAAATGGTTCAATGAGGTTCTACCTTGAGGTGTATTATTTGAAATTTGATCGTAAATTGTCAACTTATAATGTTTTTATATATATAATCTTTGGAGAAGAGTAAGAAAAACTGTATTGACAATGGAGAATATCATATTGAAAAAAAATAAATAGTTGATATGGCATATGCTTTTTATCAGCACCAATAGGTGTATATATAGAAATATAGTCTTAAGGTTTGCTATATTTATGGGAGAAAGTGCTCAATATCATTTGGACTTGTGGGGAAAATATTCTTCTGCTTAAGCAGTAATAAAAAAAATTAGGATTTGTCAGAGAAAGGGCGAAAGAAGAGGGTCTTTGTTCTTATCTTTTATGTCTTCTGTATCTTTTTAAACTAATCTCCTTTTCTGTGTATGTGTGTTTTTGTTAGTATGTGTATACATATTTTCTCCATGCATATATATTGCTTTATTACAAGGAAATAGTGTGTATATATATATATATATATATATATATATACACACACACACACACATTTTGTATGGCGTGTAGATTTGTGTGTGTATGTGTGTGGTCTGTTTAGTGTGTATGTTTTTGCCAGTATGGGTGTATATATACGTTCTCCATACATACTTGTGTGTGTGTGTGTGTGTGTGTCTATAGAGAGAAAGTATTTCTTAAAGGAATTTTATTCGATAGTTCTTATGGTGGAACACACCTATTCTATAGTTAATAGACTCTCCCACCTATAATAAGTAGGAGTAGTAAGAGTAACGAGTCAGTTGGTTAGTCAGTCGATGTCGGACGACAGTTAGTCGAATACGAAAGTATCAGTGACCAGGACCAGGTTGTTCTGCGTAATACCAAATTCCTAACGTTTTGTACGTCGAACCTATTTTAGGACTGACTCAGTACAAATACAATCCTCCACTGCGAAATATTCTCCACAACAATATTTGGCGACGAGGGATTCGAATTCATACGGTGAAAGAAATAAAATGGGCTCGCTATAACAATATTATTTCTCATAATTATATTTTACACGTGTTTCAGTTGCTAACTCTTTTTTTTATTTTATTAAAAAGTGAAATGAATAAATTAATTTAGGCCGGTTGATATTGATTATATTTATTTAATAAAATAAAAGCAGTGATAGCAGCTCAAAACGTGTACCCACCACAATAACTTTTATAGTAATATATATATTGTTGTGGTAGGATCCACCTAATTTGCATAGAGGAGTACCGACCATATGAATATGGTTGGTATCGGGAAGAGAGGAAGGAATCAAGAGATTCAACCAGAGACTCTGCCCGACTGCGACTCAGTTAACACATTCTCCAGGAACGGTCTTACCAGGAATATACAAAAGACTATATGTAAATATTGTGTACACTTTCTTGTTCAATACATTTTGTTCTAAGTACATTTTCTGTTGCATTATTATTTCATGCATTAGTCAAGTTTCAACATATATATATATATATATATATATATATATATAGGTAACTATACACGTTTCGAAAAACCTTCGAATTCTTCATTGGCCAATAATCAAATCTTTCACGAAGGGGAAAAAAGGTTTTTAAAAAAAGAAAGAGCTAGAAACATGAAAGTCTGTCGAAAAAAATCGCACAGATACAGGTTTAAAGTCCAAAGAAAAAAACACCGACACGAGTAAACAACTAACTAACAAAAGAGCTCAATACAACCGTAGAGCAGGCCTAGATAAACCTAGTGAGCCAGACAAACCTACACAGGTTTCACCTAAGCGGATCGTCACGGAAAGCTGGCTAAAGAGGCAAAAGAGAAACAGCATATTTATAGGCGATAATCAAAATCATACCACGTGACCAAAGAAAAAGAAAAAGAAGATAAAGCACAAGAATATATATATATATATATATATATATATTGAATTAAGATTAAAGTACAAAGGCGCGTGCTTTCTATAGATAAAAGTGAACTTCTCACGAAAATGGTGTATGGTAGTATTACACCCACTGGATCTCTACCACCACGAGTGTATGGTTTACCCAAAGTCCATAAGGAAAGCATTCCTCTCAAACCCATATTGGGTAGTGGGTTCTCCTCAACATGAAATGTCTGTTTTATTACAGCCTGTTTCAGATCTATGTGTTCTTAAGATACGTTCCTGTACTCTAATTTAATTAGAGACCCTACAATATGTTCCACTGATAAGCTTATGGTCTCCTTTGACACACTTTGTTTACAAGCGTACTTCTTCAGGGTTCCTCACAGGTATATATGGATGGCCTTTATGCGGGTAACCTTTGTTACCCCAGTATTCCTGAGAGTCTATTCTTGGAATACATGTAATGAGCTGCTGAAAAGGTGGAATTCAGTTCTAATGACATTATGTATGACCAGATTGAAGGGGTTTCGATAGGCAATCCTTTGGGGACCGTTTTAGCTAATATTTTTGTGTTTTTTTTTTAATGAAAACCTTCCCTTTCAACTGTGTCACAAGCCCTACGTTTATTATCGCTATATTGATGATACTTTTTCTGTCTTCAATTCCATTGAAGAGGCATCATCTTCAAATTAATTTCCTCTACTCGTCTCTTCAGATTATGGAAGAGCAATTTGATTCGTCTTTTCATTTCTTGGATGTGCTTGTTGAGCGTAATGATGATTATTTGTGTTTACCGTAAACGTACATTTATTGGACTATAAGCAATTGGAATTCTTTTGTTCCCAAATCCCAGGATTTAAATTTAATTTGATAAGATATGCGTTAATGAAATGTTCTCCTTGTTAGCTTGATTGTGAAATGGAAAAATATTCATGTTCTTTTCCGGAAAAATGGTTACCCGGAAAATGTTATTAAATGTACAAATGAGCGAAGGGATAAAAGTTTTAAAGATCTTCACCCCTTGTTTGGTCCCGGTTTGCACCCAGTATAACTGAAACTGCCGTGGGCAGCCAGATACTGAGTAAGAGAGTGTCTGCCTGTGTTAAATCGTGTTTTCCTGCCGTCAGGACACTCGTTGTATTTGGCACTGTCCCCGCGTTTTCTTCGTTTGCTCAGGACGGCCTGTCCTATGTACAAAATAGTTTTGTCATTTATAAATTTACATATCAATGCGACGCTGATTACATAGAACGGACCAAAAAGCGCCTTGAAACACGCGTTGCGCAATATGTTCCCGGCAATATTAGTCAGGGTATGAGTACCTGTAATTTCATCTTACGCACATAGAACAGGATTCCGTGATTGGTGAACATCTCTTGGATAATCCAGAGAGTGTGTACAAATACAGTGACTCGTGGTTTTCTATTTTGGGTAAAGCGTGGTCGGCTCAGCATCTGCACATCTTAGAAGCAGTATATATTAAACTGGATCGACCAACTTTGTGCCGACAGAAGGAGAAATTTGTTCGCTCTCTTTACTCGGTGATTTATGTGTTTATATTTTTCTTTTTAAAAATAACTGAAACTGTTTATTAGTTTTAGCAACTCCCCCTTTTTTATCCTTTCCTTTTTTAATATTACATCGTATTTTAATCATAGTTCCTTGTTTTCCCCCAGTTTGTCTATTTCCCAGGATTACTTATCGTTATCTTATAATATTCGACAATGATTCTCCTAATGAGGTTACCTTTTTAAGGGAAAATATGCGGATTTCTAAAAGTTCTGTGGTATCAGATATATATAAAGCCTGTGATTCGCCCAAATATTTCTCAAAATAAATTTTACAATAGGCATACCTGACGAGGTAATGTAATCCCCGCTAAGGACGAGATAAGCGAGTATTTAATTTTATTGATTATACTAAAATATATGTATAAGATCTGGCACAAGGCCGAAAGTGTGGAATACCTAGTATGGATCGAAATCAGTACTAAGTCTTAATTGATCTAGCGAAACAAACTTGCTAACCATTACACCACGACAAATTGGCCATGAACATTTTCTAAGTGTAGATTAGATGTGGCACAAGGCCGAAAGTGCTGAGCACCCATTGAGGATCTAACTCCCAACTTAGTCGTAATTGATCTAGTGAGACCAGCTTGCTAACCATTACACCACCTAGACGTGCCTATGATATTCTATGCTATGCTGCTGTCTCCAGGGGTTACAATTCTTTCTCAGAAACATGTTCCAATTGAAAAAGAGATTGTGAATGCAACCTGCTTCAAAAAGACGATATCTAATAAACTATATATTTGGGAAGCGACAAGATATTTAAGATGTTCGTTGTGTTCGTGCTATAATCGATTGGGAATGCTGAATCGATCATTGATTAGTCCGTGCACGATTAAATCTTATTATTAAACCAAGAGTACGTTCCACGAATGTGCACATTCCCAGGAAGCTCAATGTTCCTCGTTTGACAAACAAAAAAGGTGATGTGTAAGGAGCGTGAGGATCGTCAAGATAAATCTGACTGTGAAAACATATGGCCATTTTTCTTCTTCTAATAGCATAAACATTGAGGTTTTAGGTTTCGTGAAGAGGAAACAAGAAGATTGGTTCTATGACAATGATGCAGAGATTGAAGAGAATTTGCAAGAGAAACGAAAGTCACTCTTACGTCTGTTTCGAGGCAACTTGTCACTTGATGAAAGACGAACTGTGATTAATGAGACGAAAGATACGAAGAACAAGAGCGGGGGATAGACTCTCATTAATCGCTGTATCATTTATTACAAGATTTATTTGGGAAACAATGTATTCATGACGACTGCTGTGATACATTAACAGTAGTACACTCTTCAAAGGGCTTCCTGGTGGTAACGTCATTTGATGTAAACATTGTAACGATATAGGCATTTCCCTTCTATATGTAACTGTTAAAACTTTATGTGGGATATTGTTGAATCGACCACTCATTTCCCTTCTATATGTAACTGTTAAAGCTTTATGTGGGATAATGTTGAATCGACCACTCCAATGCATAGTTCATGTCGTGGTTTAAGGTTCTTAGTGCTGATCTCAATACCAGAGATAAGATATTTTCTGTAGTGCACCAACAGGAAAACTGTATGGAACAGCGAAAAATCTGTATAAGGTTTTACTGATTTAACAAAGGCTTTTGACAGAGTCAAAGGAATTGCATTGTGAGACATATTAAGATAGATTTGTTGCCTAAAAAAACTTATCATCATGCTTCGATGTTAACCGCTGGGTAAATTTTGTTGGTAAGCTGTCTAAACCACTTTTGGTAAAGAATAAAGTAAATCATGAATGGATTCCTGCTCCTATCTGATTTGCTCTTTACTTTTCAATGGCGTTATATATGGCATTCTGAGACTATGGTGATATACTATATATCGTACCTCTAGAAATCTATTTGATATCAGAAGCCTGGCCAATCTATTAACCTTATACATGACATGCCTATGGTCTTAAGGGTTATACTGAGGATGGAATGCAGCATGTAATAGACGCTTTTACCTTTCACAATTACTTGCACAGATCTTGAACTTACTATAAGTCTCAAGAAATCTAGAATGATATATTAGGATGCACCATGACATTATATATATTAAAAAGGGGACAGAAACCGTAAACCGTTGTAATGTGGATTTTACTTAAATATATATTATGCATTATTTTCTATAATTTTGATAAATATATATATATATATATATATATATATATATATATATATATATATATATATATATATATATATAGAGTTCAAATGTTTGAAGAAACCACTGATAATTTTTGATTGGCCCAAAAAGTAGTTGTTTTTGTACTTTAAGTAAGAGAAAATTATTATGCATGATTAAAAAAAAAAAAAATTATTAGAAAATCTATTATGACAAAACATAAAAAAAATTTTATGATTAAATTTTGCTCTCTTCAAAATATTCTCCTTTATCCTTGATTACTGTCGAAAAAAATCTTTGGCTTTCTTTGTAGAAGTTTCACAAAGGATAAATTTCATAATTGATTCCATTCTGTTTCTTCTGACTCTAAGATCTTTTTTTATTTTTTTCCCCACACTACTATCAAGTTCATCCCATGATAATTCTGATGGGTTGCATCAAACTTCAGTAAATTTTATATATATATATATATATATATATATATATATATATATATATATATACACACACACACATATATATATATATATATATATATATATATATATATATATACATTACGATAAACGTGCAATCAATTTACAAATACATGAATTATTCACACAAAAACTAATGCAAAGGTTAATGATTTAAATGGCGAGACATACATCATCGCAAACAATTCAAATAATATACAAAAACCTCCGTATCCGTTATGAATGAAATGATCCTTGTTTATATAAATTTCTGCCGTATTAGTTCTTATTTTTACTACAAGCTTTCGTCTGTTCCTACAGACATCTTCAGGTATAGAATAGATGTTGTTCTTGTTTTTTCTCTTAGTAATAAGAGGACAACGAAAATATATGTATTGTTGTATCCGAAAATGCTATTGAAAATGAGTTACTGTTTTTGGAGCGCGCAAAAGCAACGCTGTTATATTGTTCAATAATTACAGTAATGTCGCACTTATTATCCAAATATAGTTCATGCCACTATGACAGAAAAATTTACCAGTAAAAAATTCGTTCATCACCATATATGAACGCACAACCTTTAAAAATTTAAAATCAAACTCAGCGTTGATATAGTTTCTGTTTATACGTTATTTTTACGTTATTTTTATAAATACGTTTAGTTTAAGTAAATGCTCTGTTTTCTAATTAAACAGTATTAATTACATTTACCCGTCTGTATGTTCGAGAAATTTCGTAGAAAATATGCGTTCTCCCAGAGGAATCGAACCTTTATTCCTTTACGGAAACCGTCATTTAATCTGACTTTAGCTACAAAGAAGCGTCTTGTTAGAAATCCAAATTACTGTTTATAAACACACAATCTTCAACGATAATGTTACGATTTCACGTCGGATTTCTTATATATTTCCCTGTAACGAGCTACTGACACAACTTCAAATGTGTAAATTCGTAAATAAATTCCTTATCTTGTTTTGTCAAAATTTATCCGCGTGTTTCTTTCTTATTATCACCCTTCATTAATCTTCTTGGGTAAATCAATTGTTCATTTTAACCCCAAAGCCACACGCCACTATAATTCCTTTTCTGTTTATTTCATCTTGCATGTAAATTTCGTAAGGTTTCTTATTCATTCCTTATGACAATTATTACAGGTAATAGAGCAAATTCCTGCTTCAAGTTTTAGATTATTATTTTGTTTTGTATTAAGTTTTTTTTTTATTGTTTTAGAAGTATTTGTAACAAATTTTATGGTTGGCTTCAATAAATCCTTATCAAATATAATTGTGATAGAATTGGTAGTTATAAAATATATTTTGATTCTTTGCGTATGTCAGGAAGTTTCTTTTTTCGGTTTTGTAATATTTTATGAGTCTTTTATTTCGCGTTGAATTAAAGGAGCTTAAATATATTTTCAGTGTATTTCCTCCTCCTCATGTAAATGTTAAAGGCTACAAAGTCTGAAGGATCTTAAAAAGTATCAGATGATTATTCTGGATTTTATTTTGTTGTTATGGTAAGAATAGAAATTTATGAGATCATTTTTATTAGTTGATTTACGATGGACACTCAGTTTTAATTTATTCTTACTGTGGTGTCACATAATATCAAGGAAACTTAAAGCATTGTTTATTTCCATTTCCATCAAGTAAACTCTATCGTATATTCGAGCTTGATTAGCTTATCTAAGAAATCAGGTCAATTAGCTTCGCGGATATATATTAATAGAGCGTCATCAAGATATCGGAAATATGTTGGTTGTTTCGGTTAAATATTTTTTAAAGGTCCAGATTCGAGAAAATCTAAGAAAATACAGACCAGCATTCTGCTTAGATTTGGTTCGGTTTGGTTTGTTTTACGGTATATCAACCCCAATGGGTTATTTAATGCCGACAAAGTTTTCATTCCTGGTAATATTTTGTTTTCTCAAAAATCTATTTCTGGGCATTTTTTTTTTTCTAAAATGAGTTTCTGGTAATGATATTTTTTCAAAAAACTATTGCTAGTAATATTTTTTCCTCAAAAATGTATAGTTGTTATAGTTTGTTTTTTTTAATTTATTGCTGGAAATAAGTTTTTACAAAGTATTTCTGGTATTAAAACCTATTTTTTATACTTTCATAGTGTTTTACCCCAGTGTGGGGGATAACTATTTGCCTACAGCTGGGACCCCTAACAGGTGCTACCACCCCGGGTCAGGGCGAATCTCGGAACAACAGCAATTAAGAGGTGGTTCCACGCTCCTCAAAAACTCCTGATCAGAAGCCTTCCTGTTGGACGTAGTTTATCGTCTTACCCTGGACACGGACGTAGTTTATCGTCTTACTCTGGACACGGATGTAGTTTATTGTCATACCCTGGACACGGGTGTAGTTTATTGTCATACCCTGGACACGGACGTAGTTTATTGTCATACCCTGGACACGGATGTAGTTTATCGTTACCCTGGACACGGATGTAGTTTATTGTCATACCCAGGCCAGCATTCTACTTAGAGGCGAGTTCATTAGTAATGCAAATTTTTATTTATAAAGATTATTGTTAAATGTGAAACAGCATCAAGGAGATGGCTTACTTTATATATTGGGAGAGAGAGGTCTGTTTCTGATTTTCCACTTTCTCATAGTTATTCCATAAAATTATTCTCGTTATAAATATTTATACATTGTTTTCCTATATATATATATATATATATATATATATATATATATATATATATATATATATATGAAGGAGTTCGTTGCCATTTGATAAGTATGAGAGCACGTGCTCTTCCTATAATCTTATAATGTGATTATTTTAAAAATAGTCATTTATTTAATCCCATATTTGGCTTGAGTCACGCAAACATTTCCTATGCTGTATTTTTCTTTTTCTTTTTTCAATTTTTTAAAGGCCTGAATAAAAACTAAAAAAATACAGTTTGCTGTCAGAACGCTTGTCACTAGAATAAACGATTCTGACAACTTTCATTTTGCCTCAAGTAAAAAAAAAAGTTAGCTTAATTCATGCTGATTATAAATATGACAATTACACAATCCATTCAAATACATATCCTCCTTTGAAATAATTTCTTACATAAAGACGAGATAGATTAATGGAAGGCTTTCGATAAAATACAACTATATCATAACTGATACAATCAACGATAGCAAAGACAGATACGACATCAGAGACAGATACGCGCAATGATATTAGGAATAGATAGTCTGATCCAAACACGTAACAATATCATAGATAGAAAAAAGTGATATAGCTGTATAGTCAAATACAAGGTGACCAAAAAAATCGTTGCCGTTTTTATTTATTAGAAAAAACAATTTATGCAGCAAATTCGACATACTGTTAGTCCTCAAAGTAATCCACATCGGCAGCCAGAACATTTTCCCAACGTACCTCCACCGGCGCAATGACCTGGGGACAAAAACCAGATGTCTTGGACACAAAGATGTCCGTGAGTGCCTGCTGGAATCTACTGCATCTGCAAAGGATTTTCCACGAAGATGGTTTTCCAGGAAATGGAATAGGTGGTAATCTGTTGTCCGGGGAGTAAGAGGGATTGTACAGCCAAGTCGCCGTAAGGTATCTCTGGTCACCAGCTACCTGAGGTTTGGCACTGTCATAGAGGAACAGTTCACACTTACAATTAACCAATGATGGATTTTCTGCTTCAGTGCCTGTTATACACAATCCAGGCCCGCATTGATTGTTTGGTCCGTTGGTAGCAAATCATAGATGACGCGAATGCAACGAGAAAAACGGTGTCACTCGCTGTTCCTTGTTGGTTTCCGACATTGGCCAATAGCAATACTTCCAACTCTACCGCTTTCTCGACAGGTGACGAACTCATTTGCGTATTGATGATCACCTCTTCCCGCACAACGTAAACAACATAGCCATTTTTTGTTACTTTATTGCTCCCATCAATATTTCACTTGTATTTGATTCTACTCATAACATGTGAAAATATATGCATATGACAATTGTTGAACAATCAGTACCCTCAAAAATATCAGAAACTCCGTCCTGGGTATGACGATAAACTACGCCCAACAGCCCGTCCTGGGTATAACGATAAACTATCAGGTCATCCCATAAGTTCTGTCCGAATTTTGAATAAAGAAAACAAGTGACCAAATGTTACATTTAACTACAGATTCAATCAACAATGTATTTTCCTTGATTATCTATGACTTTCTTCCATCTATTAACAAGCTTACTAATTCCATTAGTGTAAAATTATTTTGGCTTTGATTTGAAGAACTCACAAATGTCAGTTTTAACCTCTTCCTGTGTTACAAAAGCTGTTTCTTCCAAATGATTCTGTAAACTACGAAACAAATGGTAGTCTGAAGGAGCAAGATCGGGAGAATAAGGTGGATGAGGAATTTTATCCCAACCAAGTTCTTCGAGCTTTTGTGACGTGATTCTTGTTGTGTGGGGTTGCACATTGTCCTGATGAAACATCACCTCTTTCGATTCACTAGAGCAGGTTTTTTTTCCTCAAAGCTTGGTTCAAATGCTCTAATTGCTGACAGTATATTTGAGCATTAATTGTTGCATTAGGTGGTAAGAATTCAAAGTGGATTATTCCTTGGCGATCCCAGCAGATTGAAAGAAGAACCTTTTGCCCATGAATTTCTCTTCTCGGCTGTGGCTGGGGTCCTTCCCCTTTACCAAGCCACTGTCTACGACGCTTAACATTTCAATAAAGGATCCATTTTCGTCGCCAGTCACAAGTCTATCCCAAATAGGTGAAACAAGTTTGCGAGAATGGAGAGAAGAGCAGATGTCAACTCGGGATTTGAGGATTTTCTTCAAAGGCTGCTTCAAGAAGCTTTTCATCAAACTCAATTGGACGTCCGGTTCGATCTTCATCGTCAAGGGTGAAATTTCCACCTCTGAATTTTGCAAACCATCTTCTGCAAGTTCTTTCATTCACACATTCCTCTCCATAAACTGAGTGAATGTTTCTAGCTGCTTCGGCTGCTGAGTTTCCTTTCTTGGACTCATAAAGTATTATGTGCCTCAAATGATTCTTGGGTACTTCCATGTTAGCAGGGTTTTAATCTAACAAAATTTAATTTTATTGTTCTCGGAAATAAAATTTGACTAGTGTAAATGCATCTAAGCATAAAAATAATGGTCAGCTCCATTAGACATTATAAAATACTCTTTAAATTTCGTGCATTTTAACAAAAAGTTAAAATTCGGACAGAACTTATGGGATGACCTGATACATCCGCGTCCTGGGTAAGAGGATAAACTATGTACAACAGCATGGTCTCTGATCAGGAGGTTTTGAGAGGCGTGGAACTACCTCTTAGTTGCTGTTTTTTTCCCCCAGATATAACCTGACCCGGGGTGGTAGCACCTGTTAGGGTCCCAGCTATGGCAAATAGTTAACACTCAAACTTGTTTAAAAATAGGTTGTAACTTAATACTTTGTAATAAAAAAAAATTATTACCAGCAATAATTTTTGAAAGACAAATTATCAGAAATACTTTTTAAAAAAAGACCAGCAATACAAACAGCTATACATTCCTTGAAAAAAATATGACCAGCGATAGATTTCTTCAAGGAAAAATATTTTCAGATAAAGACTTTTGAAGAAAAACATATTACCAGCAATAACAATTTTGTCGGCATTAAATAACCCATTGAGGTTGATATGCCGTAAAACAAACCAAACCAAACTAAATTACCAGGTTCAAGTCCTATTATTTAAGCTATAACTATAGGGAGAAAGGATGGATTCATTCTTTTCCTAAGGGTATTTGTGCGTAAGTGAATGTAATGAACCCGACAGGACGTCGAAACTCACTGTGTCATTAATAGATTGGTTGTAGTTATATCTGGAATTGTAATAGTAGATAATTTTACTGAGTTTAATCAGGTCTTGTATGTATGTTTGTTCAACTACTTATGTTTGTGAAGATATGATAACTAGAGGGGTGTGTAAACAACTCTAAAGTAATTTATAACACCCTATTTATCATCTCTCGGTTGATCTTGGTCTTTGGGCAGAGTGCGCTCAGGGGCAGCTCCGTCCAAGGAGAGACTTGAAACTGGGTAAAATTATACTGGGCGGTGCCCCGCCCTGCGGAACAGCTTACCCAAATACGCGCCCTCTCATTGCACTAGGGAGAGGGATCGGTTCTTCGCACCGAAGCCAGCGCAACCGACGGTTGCAGGGGCACGGGCAATTTTGTTCCTAGCACGAGTGCATGCGCTCCGGCTCCCTACATTAAACCGACCTTGTGTCACAACCTGACCTCGTGAGTGGGGGTGGGAGTAAATACAGATTACTAGAGAGGGGATGGGTGAATTTTTTATGTCGTAGTTTGGTTGAAGTTATATTTTGAAATACAGTTTGATTTTTTTAAGAAATTATCGGATATTCTTTGGATTAATATCATGAAACGTTCTTTCATGTTGTTTAGTTTACTTTGCTGCGCGGCATATTTAAATATCGGGGTTATTTAAGATCCAAACATTTGAACAAGATTTTATGGCTTCAACTAAATATATTTGAAACGCAATTGTATGCTTTCAATTACAGACAAAATGTATTGTTGGTTATTCTAAAAAAAATGTATGCCATCATAGTGTTTTGTTTTTGTTTTCCCTATTCTACTTGGCTATAGCTGGGAAAGGTCAGGGTAGGCCTAGGAACAACAGCAATTAGGAAGTAGTTCCACCCTTTTCAAAAACCTCCAATCTCCCCATCAGAGGCCTTGCACCCGGATGTAGTTTATCGTCATACCCAAAAAAAGCCATGCCTCTGGTTATTATCAACCAGTTGTAAGTAAAGTTGCTTTATTTACGTTACTAGATGATTTCAAGGCAGGTACGCTGGAATAATAGATAGCGCCTCGTTTGAGGAATCGGAGAGCCGAGTTCGAATTGAAGTCAAATTCATTATATTCACTTACTTTTTAATACCCTTGGAAAAAGTATGAATCCTCTTCTTCTCCCCTCAGCTATGGGTAAATAGCAGGACAGACCGGGTTGTATAACCTTTGATGACAACTGGTCTATCGCAGAAAGAAATGGCAACCTACTGCAGGAAAAAATCTGCCTCTTTAGTCATGTATCGAAAGATACATGACCGCCTAAGCGTGTGTCATGCATCATACATGACTGAGATGATTTCAAATTTTCCCAGACTGCAGAAGTGCACACTTAGTATAAAGTATTGTCTCCTGAGAACTTTCCAGGCCGAACATCAGTGTAAAAAAGGCTATGGGTGGAACAGTAGGGTAGACTGTGTTCCATAACCTTGGTTGATAAGCAGTCTACCACAGAAAGAATTTTCAACCTACTGCGGAAAAATCTTCAAGCGTTCTCTTCCAACATGCCTTGGGCGAGTAAGCTCACAAAATTAACACGATGCTGCTGATGCGCAGTTTGCAACAAGCGAAGTAATCTTTGTTTTTAAATCATGTCAAGTTTAAGAAACAGTTTCTGAATATATGTCTTTCGAAGGCCAACTGTTGTATCAACTGTTAATCATTTTTAGCTAGGCCTCTCGAGATCCAATCATGCTTATCTCTGCAAACACTAAGGCTCTATAAGCGAATTGTTTACATCCAAGAATACGCAATGTATCTTGAATTTTTTTCACTGTAATGATAAACTAACATTCTTAAATAAATATATTTTGTCCAAGCCACCGAAAAAGGAATGATTAGAAAGCAATTCTCGCTCAGTCATTTCTAGAGTGCTGCTATCATGAAGATTTAACAGAATTGCTATCTTCCAGAGTTTGGCAAATGCAAAGTTATCAATACAAGGATAAGCCCAAAATGCAAATTACAAATCGTGGATACTTTAATGAAACAAGTAAAAAAAAAACTAAATATCTAGGACGGAAAGTGCTACACTGAGATTCGAAAACGCATTTGGATGAACAAAGACACATTCGAATAGCTAAGCAAACTATTAAGAAACATAAAATATCTGTCCTCCTATATGGCAGCGAATGCTGGAAAATCACCTCACAGATGAAGAAGAGACTTTAAGCAACAGAAATGCGGTTCTATGCTGAGGATACTATGGACCGAATATGTGAGTAACAACGAGGTTTTTATAAAAAATAGAAACAAAAAGGAAACATACTTTACATCTGGAAGAGGCAGTTGAAATTTCTTGGGCACGTAATGAGGAAGGAGGACTTGGAAAATTTGATACTCACATGACAGATTGAGGAAAAGTGGGACAAAGAAAAGCCTAACATACTTGATGAGCTTCAGTAAATGGATGGTAGAACAGGGTTTGGGAGAAAAAGCAAAAAGAAAAAAAACTTATCAAGAGTTACAAGGAGCAGAAAGATGGGAAGGGCCATGGTCGCTTACGACCTTAAGGGCAAGAGCACATAAAAGAAGCTCTAACAGTGTAAAGTAAGAAAAGAAAAAAAAAAGATTCCGGATCATCAACTTTTCTGTGCTTTCAGGGCGTAAGCGATTATGGTTCTCTGTTGCAAACTATGGAAGGTTAGTAATGAACGATAATACTTAGGACAAGAACAACACATATAACACTCACCAGCGGTGCGTAGAAGAAGTAGTCAACTGAATTCCACAACGAATCTCTAACTGCAGATCAACATACAGTATTTACTACTGCATTTATATGAATGGAGATATACCCATTCTCGTCCGTAGGTACGCTACAAAACTTTCTACAGCTTCCTGCCTGTTGAAGCTCTCAACAACTTTTGACTCTTTACCTTTGCTCTTTGTCCTCACCCTGGCATCTATTCTCTCAAACACATTTGGTTAGTGACCGTCTCTACCGCTCCTTTCCACAATCCGTCCTGTGAGTATGGCATTTTCCATGCCGCCATTGTTCATATTATGACCCCAAAATGTCAACTGGCATTTTCCGATTATACGTTATGTCTTTCTCCTTGCTATTATCATAAGAACTTCCTCCTTGCTCACTTGTTCCGTCTATGGTATTCTTAGCATTCTTCTTTTCAACCCCATCACTGTCATTTTCTTCTGTCAGGAAATTGTCTAACATTAACTGATTAATTAGAATAGATATGACTATTGCATTCTCTCTCTCGTGCTGGGGAGTAGAATCTTGTTCACTAAGACAATTAATGCAATGCTGTCTAGCCCTTCAATTCCATAATAATAAAGTTGCATTTTTCCTTCACGGTCGGTGATCGCTAGATGTTTTGGTTCGGAGATAAAAGAAGTTCAACACAGGAATTTTATTAACGTCGGCGTATACATGTAACTCGCAAGTGGGGTCGCTCTCCCCTCCACTGTCGATCAGTTTCCAGGAACAAATGTCGACACGTCTACATTGCTTGACGTGCAAAAACCATCTCCCTGGAAATCATTTCTCTATCGTTCCCACGCTGGGTCAGCCAATCAAAATCGACTTTTTTATTTTGTCTTGTCTATGATTCCTAAGGTCAACCTGAGGAAGTTAGATCAGAGATACACTTCCCTCTGAAAACAATAGTATGCTAAACTGTTATTTAATATGATATAACAGTTCAGTACTCCTTCTTATGTTTTTAAAGAAATGTTCTTGTTTCTTTATATTTGCTTGCTTCTGAAAAGCCTCTTTCTCTATTTCGATGCGTCCTCCGATCTCTGTTTTCACATTTCCGTAGTCTGCATTTTATAGTAAATTCAGGATACAATAGACGAAAAGATAGCATAATTGAAGCACTGACTTTAATAGGGACAAACAGAAAATACTTCATCTTTTATGTGCCAAATCCCCTTCATGACGTTGACGATCATGGCTAACCAGAAATTCCTTTCTTTTATTGCTCTAGGTAAATTTGACCCTTTAACATCACTCCGCGTCCTTGTTCTACCATCCATTCCCTCAAATTTGTGAAGTAGTTTCCCGTTGTTTCTCTTGCCTTCAATGGGTCTTGTAAGTGTTAGATTTTCTAGGCACTCTTTCTTCATGTTACCCAGTATTTTCATCTGCCCTTGTAGTTTATTTAGTTGGTCACATGATTCGTCTGTGGTTTTCACATCATGCGTCGTTAGAATCGCATCTCAGTTGCTTCATATCTCGTCTCTACATGCGAAGAGACTATCCTGAATTTACTGCAGCGGCGAATGGTGCGTTTGAAATAGGAGCCTGTAGTTCATGACGAACGTTAATGGCCACGAGAGAAATACGAGGAAATTATGAAATCAACAAATAATGATGTATTTGAAACTTCAAAATTAATTATAAATTAACTAAATTCTTCGTTTCGTCTTGTCAAATCCGCCAAGCGCTTTCTTGTAGAAAGTATCAGTACCGCGGTCTACCATTATTTGCTTCAAATGGACTTTATTCATGGAATGGAAAACAAAATAACTCAATCTAACTTCATGTTGAGAACAAGAAGCACCAGCTAACTAGACTGCGTTTTTCTTTTCTGTTGTTTTTTTTGTTTTTTTGTTTTTTTTACTTTTCCCTTTCACTCAGGTTTAAATACTCAACCTTCTTTCACTTGAATCTTCCACGTTTTCTGTTTCTGTACATGCAATTGCCGCTGGACTTCTACGTGGAAGCAGGGGTCTTCTCTGCTTATATTAGTCTAGTAATGTCTATTTTTCATAATGTATCCTAAGAAATGAAGATTTTCAAAAAAAAAAAAAAGAATAAAAAGGTTCACGAGTAGCAAAAGGATAGTAAATATAATTATTTTATTATTACACAAAAATTGTTTATCCTGGAAAAATCTAAGGCATGTTAAGGTGATTCCTTTTCATATGACGTCTCAAACACTATAAATAACTATGGCTATTACCCATGAGGTAGATGAGTGCATATTACTTCCCGCGACTAGACAACACTATAAAATAATGGCGTCGCTGCGATATAACGAACCGAATGATCAATTATCATTTGATAACTATAATACCAAGCTGTGCTTATAGAAACTAAGGCTAGAACAAAAGAACTAAAGGATTCAAAGTCAATCGGAGGAGAATACCAAATAATGTATCGTTTTTTTTTGGGGGGGGCGCAACTGCTGTTTGGGAGGCCATTATAAAATTATCAGCAATTTCCCACCCATGCAGTTAGAGGAAATGACGTTTGACGATATACGTCAACTAATAGTGAAAAACATAACATTCAAGAAAAAAAAAACAACTGAATGAAGACATAGCTAAGTGCATGAATATTTCTCAAAAATGTTATCGAATATTTTCTTCATTTAAAACGGCACTAAATATTATGAATTTGAGAAACTGAAATCGGAAAACCAGTCAATTGAAGAGGATTTGGTCCAAATGAAAATGCCAATCAGCTTTCAAAGTGAGGTGTACCAGCAAAGGACTCTAATGCATTTACAATTGGGAAGGTGATCACTCGAACAGTGTTGAATTTGTTCAGCAACTAGTTAATTGAAAATTTTAAAAGAACAAAATATTACGGATCTGACAGAGGAAATGAAGAAATATGCAATAAAGAAAAAAGATAGTATAATGTGTTTTTATCAACATCAAGGAAAAAATATCCGGCATATAAAACAAAATGTGAAGAGCGTTTCAAAATGAATCATTTTAAAATTGTGTACAACGGAGAGAAGAAATAGAAATATTTCTTCCTAGATTACTAAGATTATTTATTTCGTAAAAAAATACATAAATTGTGGCACAAGGCCAGGGGGAGATAGAGGGTGGTCTTCATTAGCTAACCTAGTCCTAGTTAATCAGAATCACGACCCATTCATTCATTACGATTTGTCCATTCACCACAAGAACTCATCCATCACCACACAATCCTGCATACACCATAATACCGCATATTCGCAGAGGACCTACAAAACATCCCATGAAGTAAAAATTTCATTTCCCATAAAGTCCGTTTATATGAAAGCTTCATGGTTTATTAAATGATGGGTGTGGGAGGCTGAAACCAGAAAAAAAAACTAAAAGGAAAAACAAGAATAAAACTAAAGCAAAACAATGTTAGTAGGACCCGTCCATCCCTCAAAATAATAAGAGTGTCCGCTGTATTCTGTCGCTGGACAAAATCAAGAAGCACACTCTCTAATCGAATGGGAAGGGTAAAAATAAATTATGGAAAGGGGAAAATCAAAGGGTGACCCAGTCGGGATGAGAAAAAAAGGGTAAAACAAAGTAAGGGAAGTTAGAAATCCCGACATGGGTCATAGCAAAAGGAATGCCGGGAACAAGCCGGGAACAACACTTATTCACGTTCACTAGGAAAACAATATTACTAAGTTACAGGAATAATACCACATGCTGGAAGATCGAAAAACCAGCCCGCTTTCATGGGTAGACAAATTAGAGCCCCAATGACCATGTCCTATGCCAGCAATAAAAATCTGTGGTAGAAAAGCACAGTGAGTATAATCTACAAGTGACAAGATTCATAATGCAAAATGGACAAAACACTATGATAATAGAAACAAAATGGAAATGCAATGATAGCACATGTAGACCAAGTTAGAATGCAACAAGTTAGCGTTGAAGAAATCTATAGTGAGCCTGAAAATAATGAAGGCGAATGTGTCATGTCAAAGCAAACTAGACATTGAAATCGAGAGTAATATAGCCTCTAAACATGAACATTCGTTAGAGAATAATCATATAAAAAATGAAAAAAATTACAATATCGATATAGAGACAATCTCTTAGAGAGAGGTAGGAAGATAGCGAGGCGACAAAATCTCCCAGAAGAAGTACCAATGAAAAATAAGGAGTTAAAAACTTTTGTGTACAGGGAGATGAGGCATCTCATTTACGTATGAAGTCACAAAGATAGCGAAGTTTCTATGAGGGAGTTGAATTGATACCATTTCCCGAGAGCACGTAACACTAAACAATACATGCAATGTAAACGTTGCATACATGGACCGTCGCCAATGATTCACTGCCCTATTATCATTTCAGCGCAATTTGTTTCTAAGAAAATATTCTTGTGTGTTAATACTACAGCGTGGTCCGAAAGTCTTGTTACCACCTACGAAAATATAATGAGAAAAATAGAAATGAAAGTTTGTCGTACATCCTCCGTGCTTTTGCTAGAATGAGCACAATCATGTGTCTATAAACTGGCAAGCAGGCTCTCTTCGAAAACTGTAGGGACTCGTGTCAGCCATCTGAAATAGAAAATTGTATGGGGTTGACAGGACTTTCAGACCACCTTGTACTCTTGCCTATACGTTTTTGTTTGTTATTGCTTTTTGATCATTTCACCCCAAGCAAAGAGATAATGTTACTAGGACGAAGATACTTAGAGGAAAAGGAAGAGAATGAGAGACTTTATAGATGGGAGGTAAGGAAAATAATTAAGGAAGACAGAAGATGAAAAATGACGTTATATTTAAATTTTTGAAGGCTTTATGCGGCATGAAAGCATGAAATCGTGCGTTTCCACAGGTGAAAAGTATAAGAAAACAAAACTATTAGACTAGAAATGACGACTGAATCTAATTAGTTCAACGGTAAAACGCCTTGACTTTAGTTGCCAATATAGCAGCCGGCTTAAGTTCATTCAGCCGAATCATGAAGGAGAACAGCTTAACAAAACATTTTCAATAAAAATATTTGTAGAAAAGTCATCGGAAAACCACGTCACGTCGTTGGGAAATTGACTAAAGACGAGATGTCAGTTGAGGATCGATTACATTACAGGCTTAACAAGGAAATCACGCGCGAATTTAGCCTGTAATATTGGTAGTTTATAATCACTCTTTTCCCGTGCACTTTTCCTATGCCCCGTTGGTCTAGTCTTGTTGAGGTGCAACCGCCCATTTCGGACCCCGCTTGTTCTGATATCTCAGTCGTCGCATAGCTATGGGATAAGGAGTGTTATATAGCTTCTAAACTGGTTTAGGGAGTGATACCAGTATAAGTCGTCGATAGGCCAGTCTTGGTTCTTCAATAAATGTGATTCTTACTGATGAAGAAAGTTGTCTTTCTTCTGTTATTCAGTAAGTCGTGGTAAACTTTTTGTTGACAACTGTGCTGAATTCAAATGTCAAGCTCTCAACGAAGACATAATAATGCCAGTTTTTGGTTAAATTTAATGAAGGTGATTCAAATAATTTCTAATCGGATATATTTGACATCTATTAACGCAAAAAAAGATCAGAAGGCGTGGACTTGGAATCTCGATCTCTGTGTTCAGTAAGGTTCAATCAGAAATTCAAGTGAATATTGGGCCCTTGTGGGGGTGTACAACTGCGTGTGTGTCTGATGATCCGTCTGACTCTGGCGTCCCAGCCCTCCTGCATTGTATCCTCGAAATGCAGCTGAATTTATGCATACTTCTCTGCCCACATATCGAACTGTTCCGAGGCCAAAATAATTCAGTTTTTCATTGTTTAAAGTCAGGTTTAAAATATCAAATCTTATGTTTTGATTTTATACCATTTCATTCAGAGCCATTGCTCCAAAAGCAAATTATATTCGGCTGACATATGTGTCAGAAACGAAATCAAAATCATATGCTCTGACCTGTCCAATTCGAGATGACAGCCGGCCTTTCGGCAAGTATTGCTGCCTGGGAAAATTAATAAGGACTGGAATAACACACCAATCCATTCCAAATCGTCGCCTAGAAATTTTAAAACTACGATATCTACCAATAATGATTCATCTTGTTATAGCTTTACGCTAGGCTAATATAGATTTAATAAAAAGAAAATATATCACAATCTGCTGTCAGTGATTTGTATTAGAGCCAAAAAAACAAAGCAAAATTCCGAATGCATATTTTCAAGTTACACAAGTCGGCCATCTTAGCTTGAGTCGGTGTGTTTTATGTTGTACAAAAGTACATGAATAAGTAAGATGATATCGCACATTAGTACCCTCCACATGTCCAACTATTTTAACTTTTCATTTCCGATTGTAAGTAGACGTTTCTGTTAAACTTTGTCGTTAGTCACATATTCCGTCTATGGTATTCCCATCATCCGTCGTGAAAACCATATTTCAGTTGTTTCCATTCTATGTGAGGAGATTGTCCCACATTCTCTGACCAATTATTAGATCATTGCAAATATTCGTTCCCTGATTAGAATATTAAAAATAAAATTTTGCATACTTACACAAAAACAATGATACATTGTTTTTAACAGCTGCCCGCCCCGTCGTTCTACAAGCTTGTTGTCTTCATATAAACTTTGTGTTTTTTGGTGGAAGAATGGTGTATGATAGTATTTGAATGACTGTACTGAGTTAAATTTTTTGTCATTTCAATTGTAAAATTCGCTTGTAAATGAAACAGAACTAGGTACTTTAATTTAATTTAATTCTATAACTGAATTGGAAGTTTTTAGCTTCTGTTTTTGAAACATGGTAATTCCTGTGTAGCGATGAAATCGTATTTAAAGAAAAAAATAATTATAATCTAGGATCTACTTGGTGTGTCGAGCACTGTTTTTTTTAAAATAAAAACAAAAATACTAAAGAACTTCGGATCATCAATCTAACGGTTCTTTCCTATTTTATCAATATATTAGCATATATATATATATATATATATATATATATATATATATATATATATATATATATGCAGCAATCCTTCCTTTATGCATGTTTCATTAAAAACGACAGACACGGTACTACGGTTAAGCTTTTAATTTATTTTTTCTTGTGTTCGAACAAGAGATTTCTTTTCTGGACAAACTGTCTAAATGTTTTATATTTCCGAGCACTTTCGGCTATACTTTTAGCCATTATCAAGGATGATTCGATTTTCAGCTTAATTGAGTGTGTGCGTTCTGTGTATGTCTTAGTGTGTTTTTAATTTCCGAATACGGTTAGCACATTGTGGCTTTGTTCGTAGTCAATATTGTTAAGAGTTGGCATTTTCTTTTTTATTATTAAAGCTTCCATTATTTTCAGTCTTTTTTTTTTTAGGTGGATGCAGTTAATATATTTGTGTTTTCTACTTGTATGTTTCTAATGGAGTCTGGTAAATTTGTGTGTGTGTTTAAATGGGTTCTCATGGAGCTGTGATCAGAGAGGTGTAACGTAAGACGTCTGGATTAGCATGTAGTTGTGTAACCGATGTAATTATGAGTCTGGTTTGATCAGGAACACAGTTCCTTAAGGGGCATTTGAACTCATAGATAATGTTCGTTCTTTGTAATTTTGACTTAGCTGATGTGTGTGTTTTTTTTTGTTTTTTTTTTAGAATATAGTGGGTCAGCCAAGTTGTATTGGTTATAAATAGAAATAAAAACCGACCCTCTACATTTTTTACAATATCAAATGTAACAAAGACAACAACAAGAGAAATAATCAAGTAGAAGGTAAAGAAAGCAAACAAAACAAGACCGATAATATATGTATATACAAATATATATTAATAACAAGTTACAATACATGGAAACAGTACAAAGGACGAAGTGTGTGTGAATATTCTGTATGTGCGTGCGTGTGTGAATATTCTGTATGTGCGTGCGTGTGTGTGTATTATGCTTAGCGTGTTTCCACGCTATCCCTTGTTAGCGACTACATTTCGAGGTTGATAGCTGAAAATCCTCTAGGAATAAGAGAAATTTACCTCGAGGTGTTAGTGCACAGGCCTGAAGGGAAAAAGAGTGAGGCGAAGGGTCATTGGCTATTTATAGCCAGGGAAGAGAGACCCCTGGTGAAAGGGTTAACGGAGTGAAAGGAGGAGTTAACTCCGACCAGAATAAGGTTAGCTGTCTTAAATGTTTTCTAATAGATAATTAATTTGATGTTTTTATTCGGGTAAATTGGAATAGTATATTTCTTTATAATATGCATTAGAGAAGATTCATCTTGTTTGTAATTAATATGCATTTGGCTTTTGTAATAAATGTGTATGTGATTTTTGGCTGTGTTCACTATCGTTATTACTTGCTTTGGGGAGAAATAGTTTAATTTGGTTGTCTATAAAGTGGTTAGGAAGCCTAATATATATATATATATATATATATATATATATATATATATATATATATATATATATATATATATATATATATATAATAGTATAGTTACCGATATCTATTTCTTTAATTTCAGATATAAAAAAGATCACCATGGGTCATGAGAAAGTTATAACCGCAAAAGAAGATATTGCAAACTTTATAACTTTGGAAATTGCGAAAATGTTGAATAGTCTTAAAGAACGTTGCAAAAAAAATGAGAAGTCTGTCTTGCATTGACTACGCTTTACTGATTAAGATACGAAAGCTTAACTATTTAGCGCTGTTCACATTATACATTTTTTCAAATAATTTCTTCCCAAGTAAGGCGATAAAGCACTAAAACACAGGGTTACTGAGAGCAAAAAAAAACTGAAAAAATGTTATTGATAACAGGTTTAAAAAAAAAGAATTATGATGATTAATGTTGCAATTAAGTTTTTGGATATCGTAATCCTTAAGATCAGAAAGGGAGTTGAGGTTTCAGGAGTACATAATGAGAAAGAAATGCTTGGAAAATCTGATACTCACGGGACAGATAGGGGGCAAGAGAGGCAGAAGAAAAAAATGCATGACATAGTGAGCTTGAGTAAATGAATGGCTGAACAGGGTTTAGGAGAAATAACAAAGACAAACTACAAGGACATGAAGGTGTGGAGAGCCATGATCGGTTACGACCTGAGAGGACAACCCATGAATAAGAAGTCTGGTAAGTCAATAAGTTGGTATCTTGACATGTATTATTAACTGAGACGGGATCTATTATCTCTATGTAAAATGTTCGTTTGATTATTGAATTAAGTACATTGACAAAGAAATGGATTGTTAAAAAATAAATGTGTTGTGAAAAAGTCAATGCTATTCGCTTAATTAGACTACAGACTGATTGATATATGTATGTATCTGCATATATATATATATATATATATATATATATATATATATATATATATATATATATATATGTGTGTGTGTGTGTGTGTGATCAATCTAAGTTTGTCTGTAAATAGAACGAGGAATATTTTTTTAAATAATGTTTTATAAAGAATTATTTTTCAAGTGTAATTATACACAATAGAATTGAGAATACAATTAAAACATATTTCATTGAAAATAAACGTTTTTCCATGACTACCAATTAATTTTATTTCATTCATGTGTATTCTTAACTAAATAAAATAGCAATAGTAAATCCGACAGCGATGACAAAGTTAATCTGACCACTGATCTCGACAAGGACGTCCAATCAGTGGTTAACTAAGGTAGAAAATGGCTTCTAAATTGTAATGCCTCCAAAATTAAACTGATTTCATTTAACCACCACAGAGCTTCCCTGCCTACCATCAGTATAGTTGACGCTCAAATACGGGCGATAATCTCACTGTGCCTTGAGGTGGAACAACTCTATTAACTCAATAGATGCATCTGCAGCAATGAATGCTGTTTCTCTGTGTTGCACCAGAAGGCTTTTGTCGTCAGAGTCCATCTTACACATCTACAAATCTACCATTCATCTGTGAATTGAATACTGTTGCCATATCTAGTCTGGTGCCCCTGCTGCTCATCTCTTGATTCAAAGAAGTATCTGCAATGTAATCGATCCTGACCTGGCATCTCGACTTCAGTTACTTTCTCACAGACGTGATGTGGCTTCCCTCTGGCTCTTCTATAAATATTTTTATGGCAACTGCTCTGACGAGCTTTTTCCTCTGATGCCCCGACTACATGAATTTAACCTGCCGCTAAATTGGTATCTAGGTTCTACACTTTTGCTGTTGAAATAGTTAAATGTACCCGCCATTTCTACTCCAACAGTTTATTTTCTCGCACTTCCCGACTGTACAACTCCTTTCTTCTTATTTGCTTCCATGATAACTACACTCTTCAAAAATTTAAGTGCAGCTTCAACTGCTGTTGACTTGAACACCGTTAATCTTTTATCCTTTCTTCAATTCCCACTATACCCAGTTTTTCACTCTCTGTAATGTCCTGCGTGCTAGTGGCACTCTCGCCTTGCTTGGGGTGAAATGCTTAAAAAAAGGAAAAAATCAGATAAATAACATTTGTAATCTTTCTATCTCTTTTCACTCTACCTCTCTTTATTATCTATCTATCTATCCATATATATATATATATATATATATATATATATATATATATATATATATATATATAGATAGATAGATAGATAGATAGATAGGCTGAGTGTTGACGTATTGTGATAGTTTCATTAATGAACACTTGACTCGTGGATGTAAGAGAGACTACACTGTGTTGATTTCTCTGTCCTGTTTATACCTACAAATATCTATATTTCCGACATTGACACTTTCCGGATGTGGCAGATCATGGCTCTCCGCAACATCCTCTTCTTTGTGGACCTTTAGCAATGTTTCTCCATTTCCCATTCCCCTATCCATTTGCATGAACTCATCAGGTCGATGGCACGCTGTCTTTCCTATCTCTCTTGACCTCATTGTGCCCCGTGAAGGTTAAGTTTTCCAAATCCTCCTTCCTAAATATCATAAAATTCCAGCTGTCTTTTTTTCTATTTTAAGTATACAGTGCTGTTCGATGAAAGTGACTCACCTGATTTTTTTCAATAAATGTTCTCTTCTCCGATTAAACGAAAGTTGAGCTAAATTCAAAGGATAAGCGATCTAAAATTCGAAGAAGCAGCTTTGAAAGCTCTTTGAATTTAGTAGTAAGTACTGTCAAGCATACGTTCACAATAATGTTCTAGGGATGCTTTTCTTTTCATTGAACTGGTTTCTTAAAACCTATTGAAAAGACCCTCAGGAGCGAGCAGTACAAGAGAATTTTAGAGTCTTGTCAGCTCCCTTCTGCTGAAAGGGTGCAAATCGACCCCACCAAGCTCATTTTATGCAGGATAACGCCCCCTGTCACAAATCAAAATTGATGAAGGAATACTTTGATGAGAAGCAGGTGAGTGTTATGACATGGCCGCCCCAATCTCCTGACCTCAACCCCATAGAAAACTTATGGAAAATTATAAAGTACAGGCTCTCGAGAAAGCAGTTGAGCAACATGCTCCATAAGTTTTTCTATGTAATCAGGTGAGTCACTTTTATCGAACAGCACTATAAGTGTTCTTTTTTTTATCATTTTCTTTGAAACTTTCTCGATATTTACCGATCATAGTGAAACAAAATTTTGTAGCAGCTAACCACGCAATTAATTCAATATTATCATTCCATTTCGGGTCAGTCGAAAACTTTTGACCAAAAAGACGCGCCAAGTTACTCTTCTGGAGGTTAGCATCAGACATGCTGTAGGAAGGAGAAATGGTTCTTTTATACGATTAAAGAACAGCAGTTTCATTTTGTGGGGTGGTAAAATTAACAAGTCATTTAGTGTCCGAGATTAAAGGTCATATTCGAGATCAGCTACCAATTTAACTTTATCGAGCCTACCAGAGTTACCATTATGATAATATATAGTTGTGTCATCAGCATAGATACCGAGTTGGGAACTGATAACACCGTGAAGGTCGTTGATGAAGTTAAGAATCAAGTTAAGTCCAACAATAGAGATCTAGAAGGGTGACCATTCAATAAGACTTTTTTTTGGCAATTTAATAAGAACGACCAAATTTTCGGCCACAAATACAACTTATGAAGAAGACCAGCATCTCATTTGATAATTATTTGAAGTCGCGATGTGCAGTGCATTAATTTGGTGTCTTTAAAACGTTCTTATTGGTGGTCAGAAGTTAGTTCTGCAAAATGTGAAGGACCGTTTTCTTGCATTAATATAATTTATAGATTAAAGATAATTTACTGACATGTATCACTCAAAAATGTCTTATCCACAATCTTATAATAATTGAAGTTGGTTGTTTTGAAATCATCAAAAATTCTGAAGCGACTTATAATTTTACTGCTTAAATATCAGCGCTAATAAAAAAAGCATTACTCCATCTGTTCCGGGTTGCATTATAAACCCTTGTTGAATATAAATATTTATCATCTCGCCACCGGTCAATAAAAATATACCTCTATATTCATCACTAAAAATTACAACTGAAACATCAGTTTTCATTTACTACTTCGCCTTATAAAGGGTGTTTCATTAAGATGGATCAAAGTAAGCAGTAAATAGATCAGTGGTATTGGTGGAAATTCATTGATTTCTCTACTAGATCATGTTATTTAAGTCATGGCAATTATGCGTAAAAAATAATATCGCCGAAATGTCCGTCAAGGCTTCGGTGACACACCTCCACTCGATGGCCCAAATCTTTGATGACATCTCCGCATAGTTGCTCTTCAATCTCACAAATATGTCTTATCTCATCCTTCAGCTGTTGAATTGTTGTTGGCTTTTTGGCATAGACCTTACTTTTGAGATGACCCCAAAGGAGGAAATCTAAAGGCGTCAAGTCGCGGGATCGTGCTGGCCAATTGACTTTACTGTTTCGAGAGATGATGCGACCTGGGAACTTGTCATTGCATTTCTTGTGTGAACGTCCATTTTCGTAATAGGTTTCGATAACTTTAACACGTTGTTTGATTGTTAATTGTTCCATGGTTGAAATTGCCAAAGAATTAAGTTGTTGAATCTGAAAGAAAAAAGAAAAAAAATCATTATACGCTTAAACTTAATTTAAAATCGGTCCAAGTTATTGGAAAAACCTTAACATTGCTCTCGGAACTCGTAAATTGCTACTTTCTTTGTTCTCATGAATTTAATAAACGTTCATAATATTATCCATGTTTTCTCACTGTTTACAATCACAACATAAGTTTCTTCAAATATATTCTTTCTGCTCAGAGTTATTTTCTCATTTATTACATTTTTTCTTCAAATTCTCTTATACTTTTCTTTTGTTAATGTTTACAAATTCTCTTTTGTTCTCAGATTTCTGTTCCGATTTTTCACAATTTCCAATGGTCTCATTACTTATTAAGTTTATAATGACTTGTTTCTCTTTTAAGGCTCCATCTTTCTGGTATGTTATATGGGAATAAGGTGTCGCTGCCAACACTTGACTTTGAACATAGACCGCCGGAGAATAAGCACAAGCGATCCCATTATTGAATTTAGTAGACCACGTGACCATAGAGGAAACGCATATATGTAGGAAGTAGCTGACGACTGACTATCAGATTTCTATCCTAACCTCTATACTATACGGATCGTTATTTCTATTCTATCCTCAATTAATATACGGACAGCTATTCTCTACTCTATTCACAATAGTATTCCTCTATTCGGATCACTATACGGATTATTTTTCGAGCGAGTATTATCGAGCAAATACTATCAGTACGAGTGCTATTTGAAGGCGTCTGACACCAGCGTTGTTCAACGGCGTACTATAGTTGTATCTGAGATTTCAAAGTCTCTACTACAACGAGCATTCGCTGACATTGCAAAAGTGGGAACGAGTGTTCGTTGACCTCATCAAATGGTGATATATCTTTCTTTTTTCAAAGTTTTTAAAATTTTCCATTTGTCGTAAGAAAGATGTAAAAAGAATTCGCACACACTATATATATATATATATATATATATATATATATATATATATATATATATTACCTTGGAAATGTCCACATCCGACGAAACTCGTCGGCAACTATTAGAGTTTTCCTATTGTCTTTTACATTTATAAATATTGTCTTTTTCTACAGGTACCTCTGAAATTTTTCTTATAATATATTTATATATATATATATATATATATATATATATATATATATATATTGTTTGTGTGTGTTTCTGCGATGGGTAAATTGTCGTTATTTTATATTTTAATTTCACACATGAGTGTTTTTCTTTGGGCTTTTGTCGACGACACAGTATAGTAGGTAGGGCCAGTTGCGCAAAGCTCTATGTGAAAAAGA
>CAHIKZ030004167.1:152500-175000 GCA_903632075.3 Acanthosepion pharaonis
CTACCTGTGGTATAATTTTCAGGAATGCTTTAAACGTATCCCCAGGTCGATAACATTAAGAAATCAGCTTCTTGACAAAATCAGTCATGCTGAGATTTAAAACCCGAGTCTCATGGTCGGGAAACGAAAGTTCTAACCACATGGTTGTGCGGGTGTTGTGTCAAAGACAAATGTGCCTGAGCAGGAGTCTGCAGCAGGGATTGGCTATTTGTCCGATGCAGACACGCAAACTCGGGTACGAGCGGTTAACCATTATTACTAACTATTAAATATATAAATAATAATAATAATATTACGGATTGAGGGAGGTGGAACTCACACGCCTTCATCCTTAGTTGTTCCAGGATATAGACGACTAGAAAATCATGCAACATCTGATGCACACACACACACACACACACATACACATATATATATATATATATATATATATATATATATATAGGCTACGAAAAGCTACTTCGCCAGAATTAAGTTCGGTTAATGCTTTCCTGCAGCTTAATCGTAAATTACGCTTGGCTTAGAAGCGTGTGTTTGATTAAAAATAAAAAGTTCGATTCCTGCCGAGAGATTTTCTTTAATAAGACATTCGAACTCTAGGCTGGTAGAAATTAATTTCCCTGTTCGTAAATGATGAATAGAGATGTCTACAAAAATATGGATTCACACTAAGTATAACACTACTTGTAAATAATAGACTAAATAAAATCTATTAATTACTTAAAAGTTACTAGAGAGGGTGCGTGGGATAAATTATCCCCATTTTTATTCCGCGCTTACGCGTTGTTTGTTTTCGGTTTTGTCGGCTGCACGGTATCGTAGGTTTGGTTGGTCACCGTCTGTAAGAGAAAAAGCAACATTATGCAATTTACTCAACCAGAAATTTGGGAACGGAATGCTGTACTGCTTGGCATTCGCCCCGGAAGCTCCAATACAAACATTTCAGAGTGTTTGCGTGTCAACCTTAGGACAGCGCAGAGGATTCAGAAAGATTTGAATGATATATCCCGTCTATATCATAGTGTTTGGAGTGATCGCTAGTGGTGGCAACGTTATGCCTCCATTTATCTTCCCACATGGCCTCAGACTCAACATGGAAGCATATATCAATGGCTTGAATAGGTAATACTTTCTTTGGTCAAGTGGGTGGCTGCTGGAAGACACTATGCCTGGCAACAGGATTCTGCACTATGCCACGCAAGCAGGAGAACAAAATCATGGATGTCAGACAATTTCTGCGACCGCATCTCCCCTTACATCTGGCCACCTATTGGCACCTCGAAGCGGTGAGGGCAACTCGAGGCAGTGTAATGGTTAGCAAGCTTGTCTCGCTAGTACAATTACGACGGAGTAGTGAGTTCGATCTTCACTGGGTGCCCCCAGCATTGGCCTTCTGCCACATCTAAGCTGCGCTTAGAAAATCATTACATGTGGTCACCTAACTGTCGACTGTAACCCCCTTGATTATTATGTGTGGCCACAGTTTTAGCGAGAGATTAACAAAAGGTCATGTAACACCAAAGATAACCTGAACGGTAAAATTATGGCTGCATTCAACTAACTGAACAAGGTGACAGTCCAGAAGAGATGCAAGAGATTCCGAAGTCCAATGCCGATTTTATTGATAAATTCACTCTTTAATATTTCAAAATATTTTTATGTAATTTTGGTAAATATATCAGTAGAATGAGATGTCAGTGTTATTTTCATTTTTGCGTAATTTAGTCGATAATATATATATATATATATATATATATATATATATATATATATATATATATATAGTATTAAGTTGTAAGAATTTTGTGGTACCAAAATTTTTGGTACTTTTTCCGTAGTTTACTGGTGGGAAAGGATTTTACGCTGGCAGCTTTTATTCATAAAGTGCTCGCTATCGAAAGGTAAAGATAGAGCATTAATAGAATTAATGTTGGAAACTTACCACGTAACTAAGTGGTGTTGGTTCAGTCATGCGAATAAACTTTCGTGAGCTCATTGCAGTAATGCTTTCACTCTTCAGGGCTTTTAGCTTCTCTGCTGCTACCTCTCATTTTTTTCGTATTTATGCATATTTTTAATTAGATATCTTTGTATAGGTGTGTGATTTTTCACTTAATGGGTCTTGTGTTATCACTGAAGTGTGTGGCTTCTTGGTGATTGTTTTATATTGTACTAACCTCTTTTTTGTCGTATTTGCTTAATTGGTTTTTATGGAATTGGTTCTTTTGTTATATTGAGTAGATATCTTTTTACGTTTTGATATATATATATATACGCTCCTTCGTGCAAATGAACATAAAAGACTTCTACATATCCATCAAGAAACATACATTGAATAATGTTCTAGATCTATCAAAACGACACAGAAGCATCCCAAACGACTACATAGACATCCTCAAACATTCTAGAAAATCTATATTATCCCACAAAAACAAAATATGGTTAAAAAAAAACCAAAACATTAATAACAACGGCATCAACGATTACAACTTTGACGTAACATTGGGCAGCTACGATGGATCTTTTTGCGATTTATGTCTTACAATTTCCATGGTTCTGCCATTACATTTTCTTAGTCCGTCAAATCTGTATAGGCCTATATGTTCTTTGTTGATACTGTTTGCTAGTTTGTTGATGATATATATCCCTATTAATTCGCAAACAAAAAATAATACATATCCATACACATCCAAATATAAAAATTTAAAGAAACGTACACATAAACACACACACACACACACACACACACACACACACACATATATATATATATATATATATATATATATATATATATATATATATATATATATAATGCGATGCCAGCACAACTTTTGGCTTATCGATCAATTGTTATATTTCAAAGTAAATTTCTCCTGTAGGCATCGCGAAATATAAAGCACTTTCACTCACTTATATTTGCTTCATTATTCAACTTTATTAGGTTCGAAATTTGAAAATGTTTTCTTCATTATTTCATTCTTTTTTTAGCTTCACTCAATCGATAGAATTTCAATACACCAACCAATATCGATCTCGAATTAATACTTATTCGATTTAGATTGATTATATTCTGAGTAAGTCGTAATGTATCCTGCTGCCTACGTACATTTTCTAAAAATGTATTTTTTTTAATGGGGTTTCAAATTTTGCTATATATTTTCGATAGCAGCATTTAGTAAAAGCAAAATTATCGTTTAAATTCATCTATTTTATTAACTACGATACCAGTTCATCTCAGGTAGAAACAATATATATATATATATATATATATATATATATATATATATATATATATATATATATATCGGTGTATCAAAAATACATTTATATCATTTGGGAGCGCGTTCTTGGCACCAAAATCTTCAACTTCAACTCTTCGAAGACAAAACTGCTCTCTATTAATCACCACAGAGATCCTTTCCTTCCCTCCATTAGAATGTCTGACGCTCAACTCTCGAGAGCAACTCTCTGCGGCTTCTCGGTCTCACGTTGACTGCTGACCTGAGATGGAATAAATACATCGAGTCAATTGCCTCGTCCACTGCGAGGAAAGTTGGCTCCCTGAGCCGCGCTAGGAAGTTTTTCTCCCCGGAGTCGATCCTCCAGATCTACAAATCCACAATTCGCCCTTGCATGGAGTATTGCTGCCATATATGGTCAGGCGCCCCTTCTGTTTACCTCGGGGTTCTTGATAGGCTCCAGAGGCGGATATGCAATGTAGTTGGCCCTGCCCTGGCGTCTCGTCTACAGTCACTTTCTCACAGACGCGCCGTCGCCTCCCTCTTTCTGTTCTACAAATACATTCATGGAAATTGCTCCGAAGAGCTGCATTCGCTGGTTCCCAGACGTCATGAGTTCCAGCACCCTACGAGGCTGGCATCCCGCTCTCACCCCTTCACTGTCGAAACTCCTAAATGTAGCCGTCTTTTCTACTCCAATAGCTTCATGTCTCGCATCACTCGCCTGTGGAACTCCCTTCCCTTTTCCTGTATCCCTGTGAGCTATAATCTCCAGCTATTCAAGTGTAATCTCCAGTTGCCTTAATCTATCCACTACCCTCATCCTTTCTTCTATCACTCCTATCTGATCTTGCTATAAATTTTCTGTAACCACTTGCGTCCTAGTGGCTTCCCGCCTTGCTTGGGGTGAAATGCTTAAAAAAAAAATATAAACATATGTCCAAATGCGTATCTTTTTACCTCAACACAGTAATTCATAAAAGATGTTCGAAATGTTCTACGCTTGCTCTTGCACACGTATGCACCATTGACTACCGGACCCTTTGAAATACTCCCACACGGTGTCGAATCGTTTAGCAGGCCCCATGGCACGTTGATTTCTGCTGCATAAACTGATGTTTAATAATTAGACGTAGCGCCTACTCAAATAAGAGTATTCAATGAAAATAACGTTTAAAGTTATATATATATATATATATATATATATATATATATATATATATATATATATATATATATATATATATATATATATATATATATATATATATATATATATATATATATATATATATATATATATATAAAGAGAGAAAGAGATGGATGAGCAGTGATATCGGATGATAGCGGCTCGGATTAAAGAATCGGAGAATTGATCTCGTTATATTCAGTAACGTGCAAATACCCTTAGGAAAGTTATGAGAACATCACTTCTTCCCCAGCCATGGATAAATAACACGCCAAACTGCATATAGCCTTGATTGGCAACTAGTCAAGGAGAAGAAGACATCTGAATTGAACTCATGAGGGGCTGAGTAGTTTAGAAACCTTTTGGCCACAATATGTGCACCAGTTCTCTGTTTTTTGGTTATTCTGAAAAGTGTATTTGGTTCTGCATAAGCGTTTAACACTATAATGAAATTATGTGTGTGGGTAGTCTGGCCCTTCGGTTCTAAGAACATATCTACTTGACCAAAGTTAGTCCGTACTACCCTTGACCCGAGGGGAAAAGGGCAGGACTGACTAGGCACCCGGAGCAGTGCTATCTTATCAATAATTGTTTCTTTTGTACCTACATTTATATATGTTACAATTTAGGCTAAATACAATCAACTATTAAAGGATTTTTGCGGAATTTGTCGTAATTCTGAGTTCTGGATATTTATTGTCCATGAATCCGTGAATTTGATTTGTTTAAAAAAAAAGCTATATAAAATTCACTATTTTGTATCCCTAATGTCGAATGTATTAAAATTATTCAACTTTTTAACAAGAAAAATCATAATTTGATTTTTTTAAAATTAACACAAAGCACTATTCATTTATTTATTCTGACATGAAAATTGTGATGCAGTAGAGTGGGGACCTCCTTTATAGATTCGATGGAGGCACACGAAACTCTTGCACCAGTCCCTGTACTGGACCCTCATATGTCCAAAACATCGCGTTTGGTTTGGTTTGTTTTATGGCATATCAACCTCAATGGGTTATTTAATGCCGACAAAATTTTTATTGCTGGTGATACGTTTTTTAACAGTGAAATAAATATCTATTGACTTAGAGATCTTGAATCCAACAAAAGAAATTTGCCTCTATACAAGAATCGAATATTCTGCATTTCCGAGCGCTTTTGGTTATACTTTTAGCCATTATCAAGTAAATAATAACTATACTGAAAGCACATACAATAACATAAATATCTTCTACGAAAGCCAAATGCACGTCACCAATAAACAAGATGAATCATCACTTAGAAATATCATAAAAAATCGACCTGAACAAAAAATTAAATTATCTATTACAAAAATTTAAAACAGCTAAATAGACCCCCCCTGCAAAATGAAAATTACAAAAAAAAAACGAGAATATTTACGAGTTCAAATTTTATGATCAAACCAAACTCATAAATAATTCCATTGGTCACACTACTACATACCTATCCAGACGGCTTACGTTACACCTAACCGACCACAGCTCCATTAAAACACATTTAAATACACAGACAAACTTAACAGTCTCTATCTGAAACATATTAGTGAATGTACTGGATTCGACTGGAATTCGAACTCGGCTCTCCGCTTCCTCAATCCGAACCCCTATCCAATACCCCACCTTGCCTCCTTACGTCACTCATACGAGAAAGGTAAATTCCAAGATAAGGCAAATATTCGGAGATAATCTAAAAGAATGCAAGAGTTCTATCCTTGGAATTACTTTGATTTTTTATCTTCTTTATTGAACTTCCTATGCCATCAGTATCGATGTCGGTGACACAACTATTTACTCCTGTCTTAATAGTAATTCCAATAATTTCCATAAGTTAAAGATGACAGCTGAACTAGAAAATTACCTTTAATCTGTTATTAACCGGGCAAGAAATAGCCTGTCAATCTTAAGCCTACAAAACGAAACTGTTGTTTTTTAGCCATTTTAGAGATCCATTTTTGTCTTCCATCGTTATAGCTGATGCCAACCTCCAAGAGGAGCAACCTTATTGCGCTTTTCTCGAATTAGCTTTTTTAACTAATATAAAGAGAAACGATTATATTGAATCTATTGCTACGAAAGTTGTTTGACTGTAAAACGTTAGACATTTTTTTCGCCAAAATCCATCTGCCACGCATAAAATTCGACCATTCTGTCGTGCATTGAATATTGTTGTCATATCTGGTCTGGTGCTCTTCTTTTATATTTCGAGATTCTCGGGAAATTCTAAAGAAGGGTCTGATATGCTATCGGTCCTGACCTGGCATCTCCATTTCAGTTTCATTCCCACCACCCTAACGTGGCTTCCCTGTGTTTTTTCTATAAAAGTCTTTTTTTTTATGACAGTTGTTCTAAGATTTCCTCTTTTGTACCTCGACCACATAACTTTAGGCGGTGTACTAGATTGGCAAAGATTTTTCATTATTTTACTGTTGAAAAATAAATTAAATGATGCCGTCTTTTCATATGAAGGTCATCCAACATTTTTAATCTTTTTTTTTTTTTGTAACTAGATTAGAAGCGCGCCGTTGTATTGTTGACAAGAAATCGATGGTCATTAAAAGGGATGCTGAGGATTTGCGTTAAATGTTTACATAAAGCACTTTGCTCGGAGATATGAAATGTCAATATTCTCAAGAGAAATGTTTTGTGACTAATATATGCTGATGACATTTGTTATCGTCGAAAGAGACACAGTCTCTTAAAGGACAAAAAATTTGGTCATACATTAGTTTTTTGCAAAATAGTTTGTTTCTTGGAGATGTGTTGTTTATAAACACGAAGTTGAATGTTTTTTGAACTTTTGTAGAATATTATCAATCTGGGTCGATTTTTCTTTACACACACACACACACACACACACACACACACATATATATATATATATATATATATATATATATATATAGTCATCCACAGACAGTTTCGCAGTACCACAGCTTTTCAGTGTGTCTAGACGTCCGATTGCATCAAGCCGGGATCGAAATTCGATCGATTTGGCATCTGTCAGAGATCCCAACTCAAAGCTATCGGAGCACAGCAGAGAGAAAGGGAAATTTTAGCGTTTTCTATACGAAATACACCAGTGGGCAGGAGAACTCAATTCATACTTAAAGAGTAATGCATTAATATCAGGAGCAGCCACTGTTTTTAAATTTACAATTTTCCCGAGAGAGCTCCTTCGTGGGGTGCAGTCTCCGATATAGTGCTTATTCCTTTTCTTTATAATTTCCCCAGAGAGCTCTACTGGGTGGTCGCCGATATATATATATATATATATATATATATATATATATATATATATATTACTGCTTTTTCATCTTTTATATACATGAGATGCATCGAGTCGCAGTAAAGTAAATTAATAGCATTTTTATTGTGTTTAAAATCGAATTCGTTATCTATGCTATTATGATCAGATGCCTGTAAAACAATTTTATTTACTGTAGTGGTTTTGCACACGGGAAACATTCGCCATTTATTGCCTGGACCGTTTGCATTTTCGTCGGTTAGCATTTAGAAAATCTATCACTTAAAAACATTTTGAAGAGAATAGATTTGTTTCAGATCCAGTAACTGTTATTGCTCTTGCTAGTATTGATAGGCGTTACCTTCCTAGCCTTTTGATCATAGTAGTGTGAAAAATCAACATGATGATTATTGTGAACTATAATTAGTTAAAACTAGTGACTGTTATCTCTGTAGTAGTATCTTCTTTAAGGTTAGGATTTGTAGTATTTACTAGAGTGCCTAGGTCGTAACCGGATCTGACACTAGGTCGAGGTTTAAATTGGGTTTACCGGTCATCCGCGCAAAAATTCTCAGACTCGCGGCACTTTCCCTTTTGACGAGATCGGGCAACAAACCCACCCACCTCCCGAGGGAGGGGAACTGCCTGAGGGAAAATCCCACTGCTGCTTGGCCTAATATTCAAAGAATACACATCCCAGCAAAAAGGTTAATATTTGTTACCCCTCTAGCTGTATCAAATGCTATTTCACATGTGGAAGTTTGTATGTGAATACAAGATGATGATGTATTTATTTTATTCCAGTTTTAGTTAAAGCTTCTGTTGAAAGTCTTCCAATGATATATTTTTTGTTATTTAGTGAATTACTTTCTTTTGTGATTCTGTAGCGCCAGTCAATGAGATTTTTAATACGTGCAGGATTCATTCGCTTGAAATCATTTTTAGTCATTGATCTGGGATCTTTCTGAACGAGCTGGGTGCCATGCACGTCCTTATGAGACTTAAAATTTGATGAGGCTTTTTAAAACATGGCACGCCTTCTCAGGTTTGTTGGTTCTAAACCCGTTAGGAATATCTGCAATAGCATCATATCTCCGAAATTATAGATAGATAATACTACAGTGTGCTGTGATTTCTTCCTAGACAATAAATTGGACCACCTCTCGGTCTCATCTGCTATATTTTTTCTATTTCTTATCTTGAAGTCAAAACGCTACAATCTTTTGACTGTATCCCTTTTCCATGTCAACATCTTTTTTACTATATGAACTTTTTTCCTGATTATTATTGCTTTGCCTAGTTTTCTCTTGCCTATATATTGTCGGTTGAATATTATTTTACCCAATTCGTTTGCTTCTTTTTTTTTTTTTTTTTTGTTATTGTTTATTGAAAAATTCCGTTTGTTAGCCATTTTTCCATTTATACTTAACCATAGCGAGTTATTCTACAAGACTCTAAATTTTGATTTTGTAGTAGCATGCGGTGTTGGAGAAATAGCCCTAAACATCCTATTCTGTGTTTAATTTTCTCCTATATTAAATTCATTATAACTGATTTATACACAGAGATACTTCAAATGTAACGTATTGATTGTGAAATTTTATCATAGCTTCAGGTTATGCGCTGTCAGATAGGACGGATCATAGATAGATAAGAAGAGAATGGGATGGACTGATAGATATATAAGAATAGAATAGAATAGAATAAATAGAACGCATCAGAGATTGTGTGTATGTGTATATTTCATATAGAGTATATATCTGTTAAAGGACAATAGGAATAAAGACAAAAGCAAATATTTGACTATCAAATCCCACAGAGGTCGAAACACGTCGGCTGAGATAAGTTTTTACTTTTGTCTTTTATATATATATATAGAGAGAGAGAGATAGAGAGCAGATATAATTATTTATTTAAAAATTATAAGATAAATATGTTATAAAATCACTACAAATAAATATGTTATATATCATTATATTTATGTTATAATTTTTAAATAAATAATTATATATATATATATATATATATAGTGATAGATAGATAGATAGATAGATAAGATCACACTCATATAGGTATATCTTAATATTTAAATAATTTTATATATATATATGTTACATTTTTAGCTTTATATGTGGATCTATATGTTCGCGAGCGCGTTTACACCTTTGTAATCATTCATTTGGGAAAGAGATTTCTCTAACTTGCTCGCCCTAAATGTATTATCAATGAAATAGAATTATATAAATGTTAGATTTCTTTTTATTTCTCTTTGCGCTAAATTGGTGATAATCGTTTTTTTTGTTTTAGATTCCACTGGTGCATAGATGCCATTCACTAATTAAGAATAAGTAAAAGGTGTTATAAAGAAAATACATTGGAAATCGGGCAAATGGAAAAATATACGAGTAAAGTACAAGGAGATATGAAAACGGTAAGTAAAAAAAAAAAAGCAGAGAAAATCTTGAAGAAGGAAATCCGAAGGAAGGCATAGAGACAAGAAGGCAGGTTATGGAATTGGAATTAAGTGGCAGGAGTGGAAATAAACGAGAGAAGATGATCTTCAGAGATGTTCAGAGAGAAGGAAATCAGAATAAAAGAAAGAAAGAAACAAACAAACAAGAAATGAAAGAAAGAAAGAAAGAAAAAAGAAAGAAACGAAGTAAATCATCAAAATCGAAAAAATAAAGAGAATCTATAAAGGCATGAAGAGATGGAGATAAGCATTAAAATAATAAAGACACAAACGAAAAAGAAATGATTGAAATCAGAAAATGATCGAAAAATAAAATAAAGAAATATATAAAGAAAAAGAAGACATTGAAAAGAGAAAGAAAGAAAAAAAAAAAAGAAAAAAAGAAAAGAACAAATAAAAGACAAAAAAGAAAAGAAAAGATAACGAAAAATAAAGACAAATTTTAAAAATGAAAGAAAGAAAGAACGAAAAAAGAATAAGTAAAAATAAATAAAGAAAGAAAGAAAGAAAGACAAATTTTAAAACTGATGAAAGAAAAAAAAAGAAAAACGATGAAGAAAAAGAAGAAAGATTAAGAAACACCCTGTTCAGGCATAAATAAAGAAAGAAAAAAAAGAAAGAAAGAAAAAAAAGAAAGAAATCTATAAGGAAAAATGAAAAAAAAGAAAAAAAACTGATAAATAAAAAACGAGAAAAAATATGATGAAGAAAAAAGAAAAGAAAGAAAGAAAGAAAATGGGAACCCTAAGGAATGAAAGAAAGAAAAAGGCATGGAAAAAGAAAATTAAAAAACCCTGTTCAGGCATGGAGAAAGAAAGAAAGAAAGAAAGAAAGAAAGAAAAGAAAGAAAGAAAGAAAGAAAGAAATAGATAAGGAAAATCTATAAGGAATGAAAGAAAGAAAAAGTGGAAAACTGATAAATAAAAAACGAGAAAGAATATGAAAAATTCTGTACAGGAAAGAAAGAAAGAAAGAAAGAAAGAAAGAAAGAAAGAAAGAAAGAAAGAAAGAAAATGGGAAATCTATAAGGAATGAAAGAAAGAAAAAGTGAAAAACTGATGAAGAAAAAATAGAAAGATTAAGAAACACCCTGTTCAGGCATGGACAAAGAAAGAAAGAAAGAAAGAAAGAAAGAAAGAAAGAAAGAAAGAAAGAAAAAAAAAGAAAGAAAGAAAGAAAGGGAAAGTCTATAAGTTATGAAAGAAAGACAAATAGGAAAGCTGATAAAAAGAAAGCAAGCAACTATTAAATATACGCTGGGAAATATCTCTGAAGCTCTGTTTGTAAATTATTTTTAACCTTTGATTTAATACTTATATATGTTTGATATAAAGAAATGGGTTAAATTGATTCTCTTCAGAAAAAGTCGAATTGAACTTCGAAAAAGATAGAAAGAAGGATAATATACATATATATATATATATATATATATATATATATATATATATATATATATATATCTTTATTCAGAAGCGATGAAGAAGTGAATACTGATTACAGTCTGGCTTTGGTTTAGAGGTCAAACAAATGTGGCAGTATATGCCATATCTCTTGAGGAAAGAAGTGTATTTTATTTATATATTTCTAAAGGTTTTCTCAATAAAACTGAGTTGCCAGCAGCTGCTGGTCATGTTTTTCGGGACTGAGAAAGTCTTGTGGGAAAAGATAAGCCTTGTTTAAAGAAAAGTGGCACCGGTGAATGAAAGAGAGAGAGAGAGAGAGGCGGGAAAAGATGCATGATAATCAGAGTGGGGGGGATAGAGAAGAGAGAAATAGAGAAGCAGAAATATTTTATGATGCGTTGAGTGGATATAAAAAGAACTTGTTAGAAATAGATAGGGGTAGACGGGAAAAGAAACAGCGAGGGATAACGAGGAAAAGAAAAAAAGGGTGAGAGAGAAAAAGAAAGGTTTGATAAGAGAGGAAGGATGTAGGTAAAAGAGAAAAAGGAAAACAAACATTTTTCAATGCGTTGAGTGAGTATAAAAGGACGGGATGAGAAAAAAAGTAGGATATAGAGAAAAAGAAAAAGGGAAGAGAGATAACAGAGGGGGCGTAGGAAAAAGGGAGACGTAATAAGGTGTGTGGTGGAAAAGAGACAAAGAGGATCAATCAAGGAAAGAAAAGAAAGCGATAGTGACAAAAATGCAAAGAGTGAAAGGAGAGTTATGGTAATATAACGAGAGAGGAAAAGAGATAGAAATGATTTCTGTTCGTCTGAACATATTTAAACTAGTTAGAAAGGGAAATAGAGAAGGAAAAGAAAAGCCTGATATTGAGAAATATATAAAACAAATTGAAAATAGAAAGGAAGAAGTTGGTTATAAAGGGTGTTCCAATAACTTGGGCCGATTTTAACCTTCTAATGATTTTTTTCTTTTAAGTTCAGATTTGGCGGACATTTGGGCGATATTATTTTTCACACATAGTTGCCATGACTTAAATAACACGATCCAATAGAGAAATAAATAAATTTTCACCAATAACACTGACTTATTTACTGCTGACTTTGATCCATCTTAATGAAGCACCCTTATATATAATCCATCTTAATGAATCACCCTTATATATAATCCGCCATAATGAAACACCCTTGTATATAATCCGTCTTAATAAAACATCCTTTATAAACAGAATCGATGGGGAGAGAAAGAGGTGAAAAATCGTTTTTTTTTTTTTTTATTTGAGACTCTATCAAAGATTTTTTAAGAAGAATAAAACGGAAAAAAGAAGGAAGAGGCGAAGGAGAGGTTGAAGAAGAAAAGAACAAGAAATGAATCAGTGAAATGTGTAGGGGTGTGCATAATTATACAAGAATAACAAAAGGGGTAAACAATAAAGGAATGATTGGTTATAAAGAAATAAATGATGAACGAGAACAGAAAGTAACACATAAAATTGTAGATGAGGAATTAATCGAGTAGTAGAAGTACGAAGAATATAGATTGATAAAGTAAAATATGAAATATATATTGGGTTGGTGCATAATTATCAGGCGTTTTTTTTAAACATTTACTATTAAAAAAGAAACATAACAATTCAACAATAACATTTTAAAATGATTATTCCGGAGCATATGATTATCGACACGCATTTTTATAACCTGAAAATAAAATATTTTTATTAAAATAAGTAAACAAAATAATTTTTTATTCACAAATAACTCGCCTACAAAAACGCCTGATAATTCTGCACTAACCTAATATTTTTGAACGGTCAAAAATAAAGTCTACATAGAAAGAACAAAGATCGAATAAACATAGCCGTACCAGTTGAAGTGGGAAAGCGTGATACTCCATACCGCAATAGTCGACATAATGCCAGCAGAGAAAGAGCTGACATTGTAAGAGTTTTAATAATAGTAATTTTCCAAGCGTAGCTCAGATGTGGCACAAGGCCGAAAGTATGGGGCACCCAGTGAGGATCGAACTCACCACTCAGTTGTCATTGTTCTAGCGAGACAAACTTGCTAACCATTGCACCACCTCGATGTGCCCAAGAACTTTAATAATAATAAATCTCGCCAATTTTTAAAAGCTTAAAAGCAAAAAAAGCTAGAGAAACGGTTGGGTTAAGCATCGAGATGATCACGGAACAATAAAAATCGAAACACCTGTTAGGAGGCGCTCTTGAAGCCTATAAAAAGGGAATCATATTCTCGCTCACCCTCTTTTTAGCTCTTTTAACTAGTGTTTCAAGATGTAGCCGACATCGATAACTAACGCTGCCAACAAAGGTGCGTTCGCTTCTTTGGGCCTCTGTCGACATTTGTACTTTCACGCACATAAAATTGTGTTTCATTAAGACGGATCAAAGTCAGCAGTAAATAAATCAGTGTTATTGGTGAAAATTTATTTATTTCTCTATTGGATCAGGTTATTTAAGTCATGGCAATTATGTGTGAAAAATAATATCACATATACACACTTGTCTATCACACACGCACAAGCAAGCACAATCCGCTTCTAGATAGTTTTAATGATTTTCCTTTCATTACAATTGTGTACAAATGTGATTCGTCTTTGTTAATAAAATGCATTGGCGTTTGTTACATATTCATTTTTGTGTAATTATTTTTACCCGGACTCACATTGAATCTACCAATATGACATTGGGGATAAATGTTCCATGAATCAACTATCCGTCTTTGCATGGAATATTGCTGTCATATATGGTCTGATGCTCCTGCTGTACGTCTCGAGGTCCTTGACAAAATCCAGAGATGAGTATGCAAGATGATAGGTCCTGATCTGACATCTAGTCTACAATCGCTATCCCACACACGTGCCGTAGCCTTCCTCTATCTCTTCTATAAATATTTTCACGGCAACTCTTCTGACGAGCTGCTTTCGCTGGTTCCCGGACAACATGAATTTGAACGAGCTACCAGCCTGTCATCTCGTTCCCACCCTTTCACTGTCAAAATGGTTAAATGTAACCGTCTCTTCTATAGAATTTCTTTCCAATTTCATGCTTCTCTGATGCCTACAATCTTCAAAAATTTAAATGCATCGCTAACCTCTGTCGTCTGTCTTCCTGAAACCTGTTCTTTTATTGTCCTATTTTCTCCTCACTAAAGTCTTCTCATTCTAATCCACTTCCAGTAACCCGTTGCCTCCTAGTATCATTATCGCATCGCTTGGAGTAAAATGATTAAAAAATAAAATCTGAAAAAACTGTTAGCATAGAACTTACGGTTGTATATTGCAATTTCGAACTGTAAAATTATGGGACCTTGCCGTCAATCTAGTACTGACCGAAATCCTTAGTTTTTACCAAACAGGCTTATTCCAACCACCAACATGCTCATTAGATTTTGAAAAAAAAATTCAACACACGTTGCGCCGAGACAGGCTGACATTCTTCGATTACATGAATTGGAAAGACTATATTGAATCCATTGCTAGTTTAGCAGCTAACAAATTTAGTTCACTGTGACGAGCGAGACACTTTTCTCTCCAGAATCTATCCTACATATCTAGAATTTAGCATTCGTCTATGCTTTGGATATTGTTGCCATATATAGTTCAATGCTTCTGCGATTTACATTGAGCTCCTTGATATAATTCAATGAAGAAGCAGCAATATTATTGGTCCTGATCTGGCAGATCGGCTTCAGTCCTTTCTTACCGCTGTAATTTTGCCTCCCTGTGTCTTTTTTATAAATGTTTTCATGGTAATTGTTCGGATGAGCTCTCGTTTTTTTATCCCCCCACCCCAGACAATGAATTTTATATATGGGGTTTAATTAGGACTTTCATGGAGACAATGAGGTATTATGGTGGATCTAATAAGAAAGGTAACTAAGAATCCGTTGTTTTGGTGTGAGGAATAATATTTATATTTGTGGCCAGCTAAGTTTAAGAAAGAAGAAGGCCGTCATTTTCCCCCATTATGGCGTCGTGCCACATTTTCTGTACATAGCAGAAATAAATATCGATCTTCACTATGGCACCTAGACTTTTTGAATTTAACCGTTTTACTAGACTGGCGTTGAGATTTCATCAATTTACAGCTGCGCTGGCAAGATGTAACCGTAACTTCTATGCAAACAGTACCTTATCACGCACTTCCCACTTGTGGAACTCCCTTCCAGCTCTATGCTTCCAGCACACTTTAATCTTAATATAATTGCTTACAATGTCTAACGCTATCTACTGTCTTCCTGATTACTCTTTTTATTCTCGATGATAAGGAATGTTTCTTCTTATAATTCTTCCACACCCAGCGATCCCTTGTGTCTTCCTGGCTTTATATGGAGAGAAATCAATTTAAAAAAAAAAAAAGCAAAAAAAAACTCCTCGCTTATTTCAAACGCAGTTTTATTCAACACTCAAGAAAATGCAAACCTTTATTTACCGGATTTGCAAAGTCACTAACAATGTTGATACGCAGATAGCTTGCTTTTAAGTGCTCTTGTGCCAGATACATTAAATATGGTGATTTTCTAAGCGTTGTACAGAGGACCCGAGTGGGGATCGAACTCACTATTAAATCGCAATTGATATAGCGAGATAAGCTTTTTAATCATTACACCACGTGGAAGTGCCTTCCAGATATATTAAATATGCTTTCAGTTAATTTCCAGAAACATTGATATTTTTTCTTTGAGAGATTCGCATAAGACATGATTTTAAATCGTCTAGATTCTGTAAAAAGCTGAAACAATTATGATAAACATATGTCCATTTTTTATTTATTTGTCCTGTCCTTTCATGTTGTAGAGAATCATGGCTCTCTCTCTACAACTCTTTTTTCTAGCTCTATGCAACCTTTATCATCTTAGCATTCATCGTAATCCTTGTTCCGTCATCTTTTTACACAAGCCCGTGATATAAGTTACTCATATTTTCCTTCTACCCCTGTTGTATTTACTATGTCCTTTGAGTGTCCAAGATATTCCAGCTCTCTCCTTCGGATTCTAAGAATAAGTCCCCGTTTTGTTTCTGTTTTCCTTAAAACTTCGTCGTTGCTCACAGACACCGTCAATTTTATTCTCAGCATCATTCTACCGAACCACATCTCGGTTGTCATCTCGTCAGCAATGGGGAAATCGCCCAGCATTCGCTGCTATCTACGAGGATAAATATAATAGGTTTAATTACTTTTTTTAGCGTTTCCAGGGAATCTTTCGTTATTCCAAATGCGCCTTCGGATTTTTGCTGTCTCATCTTCTGCCGTCTGTTAAAACAATTCGCGGATATTTATGTTTCTATACGGGGTTGAATTTGACGTCTCCAATTCGCAGCTAACTTCTTGCGTTGTTCATTTTGCTAACGCCCATGCGTTTTGAATTCTTACAATTGATATATAGATCTTTCTTCCCGCTTTCTTTTACAACCCTTGCCGTTTTCTTTCCGTGTCTGTCAAAAATACAACTTATGTTGTTACGATTATGCCCACAAATAATAAACCCTAGTAAGACATCTAGTTATTTTAAGATCGCCTTGCTAAATTTAATCGTGTTGTTTCGAGAACATTCGTGTGAAAAGAAATAAATCGTTGTTGATATTTTCATTTTTTTTTTTTTAACCGAATATGTTTCTTGGGATATTTTGTTTCTGCTTAATTTCATGTTGATTTTTGTTTTTGCTGGTGGATTATCTTCTTCATTGCTGTGTTGACAGAATTATCGAGCTAATCTAACTAGAAGGGGTACGTGAAATGCAAGAAAAAGAACCTGGAGATTTGTACTGGGTTGGATATGTATGCGAATGGTGTTTAAAAAGTCTTCGTTTTCTACGTGCCGTTTTCTGTCAGGACGTGGGAAATCATGTATCTCCGCAATTTCCTGTCCCTGAAGGAGAAGACCTTAGAAGAGACCGGAAACCCAATCCCAAACAGGAAACAAGGAATAAAACTCTACCCTAGTTCAAAAGAACAGGGAGGAGTGTGAACCGGACGATAGGTGAACCTGTCAACTCCTATTAATGCATGCATCGATCAAAGAGTACGGTTAAATTTCAACAGTTTGGGAAACATTAAATGAAAATCAAAGATCAACACTCTATTCTTACCTTTTCTTTTTACTCGTTCTGTTGTCTTTTCGTGTTTTTTTTTTTTTTTGTTATCCTTTCATCCCATCCAAGGCAATAAAGCCATTGAGACCCAAGATGTTACTGAATGTTAGAGAATACGAGAAAAATCTCTATTAAAGAATGAGAGCAATAAAAAAAAAAAAAAGAATTAAGAAGACAGTAGGGAACGATTGACATTGCATTTACATTTTTGAATGTGACATAGAAGAAACTGGAGTAAAATGATTAAAAAAATAAAAATAATAAAACAACGAGAAAAAAACGGCACGTTGTGCGACTAAAATATTATTTTTATTTATTATTCGAATGAAATTTTATTGAAATTCGATCGGGAAAACTCTTTATTGTACAGGAAATGTAAAACGAAAATAAAAATTGAAACATTTCTGTTGTATAGGAATAAAGTGTCGCTGCCGACACTTGACTTTGAACCTAGATCGCCAGTGAGCAAACACAGGCGATCCCATTATTGAATTAAGTAGGCCACATGAAACGCATAAGTAGGAAGTCGCGTGACACTCTGATTGATCGCTATTTTTTGTCTATCCTCTATTATACGTATCTCCATTTTTACTTTATCCTCTATTACTACACGGACTGCAATTCTCTATTCACTATACTATTTCTCTATTCGGATCACTGTACAGTGGTTACTTTTCGAGCGAGTATTATCGCTATTAATACTATTAATGCAAATGCCATTCGAAGGCGTCTGACACCAGTATTGTTCAACGGCGTATTATAGTTATATCTGCACTTACAAAGTCTCTTCTACAACTAGCATTACGAAAGTGACAATCAGTATTTGTTGACATCACAAAAGTTTCACGATTGGAAAAAACCTGGTTTATACGACTATTACAAAGTTCAATATAGTTGATATAAGATTGGTTCTTGAAATTTTCAGGTTTGAGTAACAAAAACTTATATATAAGTTAACTTTGTCGTTGCCAATTTTCATATACAGAGACATTTTCTATAGTAACATGGAATCATCAAACGCTATTTCGTGTGGAATACTTCAATAATTCTTTTATCGGTGCATTTCCCATGAACATACTTGTTTGATGCATAAGATGATGTTTACTTGACATACAACCCTATTCTTCCACTACATGTGACTCGCAACAACTTCAATTCTAGATTCCCTACTCTTAAATCGATGTCTACTGAAGTTACTCGCCTTACACTTAGCCGATCAGAAATGGAAAGAGTCAATAGCTATATAGTAGTATTAGTAATCTTAATTCAACAAATAATTAGGTACTTTTTTTTTTCAATCACAAACTCTCAGTTAAGACAATCAACATGCTAGGCATTAGAAGCTGATCTTTCCAAAGATAACCATTCAGTCATAAATCTACAAAATGTCAAGGTCACTTAGTGAAAAGCAACAGCTATATAATTATTTACACGCACGCGCACATATATACACACAAACCCATACACATATATATATACAAGTACATACACACACGCATGGAAATTACGAGAATTTAACGTATTTTCCAACCAGAAAAAATTCGATTAATCAAAGATCAAGGACACACGGCCACGTGGATAGAATGAGGCATGACACGTGGAACTAGAACAATCTACCCCGGTGAACGAAATAAAGGGTACGGTTCGAAATTACAATCACCTGAAGAAAGCCGGAGCGTATAATATATATATATATATATATATATATATATATATATATATATATATATATATATATATATATATATATATAAATGTGTATTTAGATATATATATATATATATATATATATATATAAAATGGGTATTTAGATAGATATATATATATATATATATATATATATATATATATAAAATGTATTTATTTAGATATATATATATATAAATATATATATATATATATATATATATATATATATATATATATATATATATATATATATATATGTATGTATTTATTTTAGGAATACGTTTTCACAGCGTCACCACGTGACGACAACGTGACCCTGTTTAAACGGAACGCTGATCTTATAAAATTTTCAGTTATCTGTTTGGATAACTCTTGTTCTGATGTCCATCGTCTTTGTCATGTTGAATTCATAATGTTAATTATATTTTATGAATATGTCCTGAAGATGGTTTATTACATCGAAGCGTCCAACGTTGACATTATATTAACATTTAAAACAGCATAATTGCATATACGGATTTTTGTTTGTTTTTTCCGTATATTTTTCTTCATATGTATTTATATATGTATATATATATATATGTATTTAAACATCTATATATATGTATTTTATATATATATACATACATATATATATATATATATATATATATATATATATTTATGTATATGTATTTATATATATACGTATATGTATGTATTTATATATATATATATATATATATGTATTATATACACATATATATATGTATATGTATTCATGTATATATATATATATATATATATATATATGTATTTATATATATGTATTTGTATATGTATATGTATTTATGTATATATATATATATGTATTTATATATATAAACGTATATGTATGTATTTATGTATATATATATATACGTATATGCATGTATTTATATATGTTATATATATACGTACATGTATGTATTTATGTATATATATATACGTATATGTATGTATTTATATATGTTAAAATATGTACGTACATGTATGTATTCATATATATATATATATATATATATATATATATATATATATATATATATATATATATATATATATATATATATACATAGAGAGAGAGAGAGAGAGAGAGAATGGACAGTTCAACTCTCTTAACAGTGGGTTATAAATATTAATATATGTTAACATATATCTGTAAAAGGACAGTATGAATAAAGACATTTTTTTTTAATTTTAGAACACTCGTAGTTTGATTTTCACCAGATTTTTCATTTAATAATACGATTTGAAAAAGATTATTCTCTCATGTGTTCACAATGGCTTCAAAGAAAACCTGTCACTTCATATCAGACAACCCACACGTGAACACGCATGTTTGTATATATTATTAAAACGAAAATACAGTAAAAAAAAAAAAAAAAAGAAAAAAGAAAGAAGTTATCACGGACTACAATGGACATTAAATGTCAGCTGGTCAAGTGCGACACTTAACCCGTTTCAGTCCTCGCTTTGCCTTTGAACTGAGTTCAGGCTTTGACTCAGTCACGACAAGTTTTTCGCTTCTATATAAAGAAATAAGTACAGAAAGTGGGGATTACTCCCACCTTGTCTGACAAGACGCCCTTTATATCCCAGGACTATAAAAGGACAACGCATTAAAACCTTTTCCTTTCTTTCTCTCTTTTGTTCCGAAACGAAGCAGCGACAAAACGAGTCACACACACACACACACACACACACACAATTCGTAACAGTAAAGGACGATAATGATTTTTCATCCGTTTTAGCTGTGCACAAACACACACACAAACACACACACACACATATTCTATCTCTTCTTATACTGGCGCACATTATGTAAAATATGTATATGACATTCCTCCAGGTTTTGAAAATTATTCCTTTTGAAAGTATTGAATTCCATGTCTTCGAAAGTTCTCTTCAACCTCCTCCGTTACAAATTACATTCGGCCACCACTACAGGAATTATTAAACCTGCGAATAACATTCCTAAGTAAATGGGGAATATCTGTAACATTTCCTTTCAGGGTGTGGGCTATTATGGTTCTCCATGACTTCCTAACTTTTGTTGCTCTCAGTAATTACTGACCCTTTAGCGACCAACATTCTTCTGGTATTATTTTCTCTTTATTCAAAGTAGTGTATATATATATATATATATATATATATATAATAACGAATGCTGCTAAAAACCGATGTATCGAACAAGGTGTTTTCTGAAATGCAATCTGAAGTAGGAAACCAAATTAAATCTTATTAGCAGAGTATCCACAATAATAACAATGGGACAACTGTCAATTATATAAAGGAAAAAATGTATTATCGAAGGTTTAAATATAGACTTGTGCCACTAAGGCTTGTTCCAACTTACTAACTTTTGTTACTCTAAGTAACTTTTGACACTTTACCACCGTTCTTTGTCCTTGTTCTAGCATCCATTCAAAGAGACATTCAAGTAGCTGTTTCACCACATGAATAATAACAGGCCTGATCTAGAGGACAATGGTGCCTCTTTACTCAAACTCACTAAGAAAGAAAAATAGTTTAAAAAAATTTTAGTTAAATCCTACCAACAAAATATCTATGAGAAGAATTTGACAATAGTTGATAACATGAACAGAAAATAGATTGTAGAAGGCATATATGTAGATTTGTGCCAGAAAGAACATAAGACGAGCCAGATTTCATACATAGATAAAAAAAACTCTCACGCACATACAATATTTACTATAGATTTATAAAATCCAGGAACGCGTTAATCCCCAGTTGTTCTATTTAATGGGTTAAGTAAGAATGCTTGTCGGTCTTCACAAAGATGAAGAAGTCACTTGAAGCAACAGAAATGTGGTTCTACAGAAGCATGCTGAGGATACAATGGACCGAATATTTGAGCAACGACATGGTTTTGGAGAAAATGGAAATATAAAGAATACATATACTTAACATCAGGAAGAGTCATTTATGAAATTTCTAGAGTACATAATGAGAAAGTGGGCTTGGAAAATATGATACTCACATTAAGGACAGGGGAAAGCAACACGTAACAGAGTTAATGTGCTTGTGCAAGTGGATAGCAGAACAGAGTCTGGAAGAAATAAAAAAATATACTTATTA
>CAHIKZ030004167.1:177500-200000 GCA_903632075.3 Acanthosepion pharaonis
ATTTAAGTTATTTAAGTTGTTGGCTACGGCTAACTAGCGACACCAGATAACTTACCCGGCATTCAGACAATGTCATATTTAATCTCCCTCCCTCCTTCCTTTTTTCCTCTCATTCATTCGACACACCTTTTTTTTCCTCTACTTTTAATTCGTTTTCGCTCACAAATGACGGCATCGTGACTCCGTCATTTTTTATTGATCAATTCGTTTCTATATTCTCTTTATTTCTCACAAGTTCAAATCGTTTAATTATTTATTAATGCAAGTCCGTTCCTTGTACATTTTGTTTGTTTTGTTGTTTTTATTGTTTTTTTTCTCCACTTTTTGATTTCGCAACAAAAACTAACTTTTTATATACTTAAAAAAATACGTCATGAATGAAATTTTACCAGAAGATATTTCGAAATTGGTTGAAAAATGTCACACGTGCGTCAATATTTAAAAAAAAAATAATAATAATGCTACTTTCTTAGCGAATAAATTTTCTAAAACGGTCAGATTTTACCGAGGAAGTCGTTTTATTTATCATAATGCCCATGATTAATAACAGCTACAAGCATTTATGTAAAAGTTAAGATATACGAAATGAAACAGGAGTGAAGTCACAAAAAATTATGTCAAATCCAAACTACAAGTTTTCCGCCTCGAAATTATCCTCCCTCGAGTCTACCGTACTTTCCCATCGTTCTCAGTCACGTCTCCATGCACTGTTAGAAGAATTTTATTTTTTTAATCGAATTTACTCTAAGAAAAGCAGTAAATCACAAGTTTTTATTATAATAAAAAACGACTTCCTCGGTAAAATCTAACCCATAGATATAGTATACCGTAAAACTATATTTATCGTACATATCGTTATTGTTAGAAAAATATGCGCTCTCCGGCAGGATTCGAACCTACGTCCTCTACGAGGAAACCGTCTTTAGATCTGACATCCTTGATATCTCGGTCATGTAGGACCTCCTGATCAAACAAATCATGAATAGTGCTTTTGAACACATATCTTTCCAGATTTTCGAAATATACATATCTGCTCTGTTTCGCATCCTAACGTAAAGAAAAACATTTCATTAGGAAATGGATTAAATCCAACGTATTTTTAATTTAGTTATTTACATTTTTCGGATTGTTGTCCTCGTCTTTAATGACATATTCACGACGTTTCGACCGTTGTACGCTCCGGCCTTCTTCAGGTGATTGGAATTTTGAACTGAACCCTTTATTTCGTTCACCGAGGTAGATTATTTTAGTTTCAGGTGCTATGCCTCTTTCGGATATCTCAGTTATCTCCCTTTAGCTCAACTTTTATTTTTTTTTTTTTTTTTCACGACTAGAGTAGCTAGATATTGAACTCAAGTTACTGAATCCAACCGACTCTTGTGTCCACAAGGACGATTTCGTCCACTTAAATAATATAAACCAAACATTAACAGAAGACAATTTGTGTGCCATATGCAATTTACATGGCAAGTTTCAAAAGCATCGGATGAAAATCAAGGAGTTATGACCGAAAAACGGTTGTTTAAGAATTAGTAACAAACCTTAGTAAGGAGTGGGAACAATAGAAGAAGAATCAGGAAGACAGTAGATAACGATTGACATCGCTTTTAGATTTTTTAAGATCAAAGTTAACGATAAAACATGGAGGCGGAAGATAGTTCCAAAAGCGAATAAAGAAATTGTTAACAGAACTTACGGTTACGGCCAAATCAACTGTATATTAATAAAACCTAATTACTAACTCTGCGTTTGAATTCATAAATTCTAGGTACCATAGCGAAGAGCTCACCCGAATAATTCCCATGAAAGCCTTTATAGAAAAGGTTGAGGGCGGTAATTTTATGGCGATGGGAAAGTTACCAGGTTTTTAATCAAACAAAATTTAATTTTATTGTTCTCTGAAATAATATTTGATCAGTTTAAATGTATCTAAACATAAAAATAATGTTCAGCTCCATTAGACATTATAAAATACTCTTTAAATTTCGTTCATTTTAAGAAAAAGTTAAAATTCGGACAGAACTTATGGGATGACCTGATATATAGAGAAAGAGAAAGATAGATAGATCTCTATATATATATGTGTGTGTGTAATATTATATAAAAAGATAACAACAAAAATTATATTAAAGTTATGTAATCTTTTTATACAATATTATTAATCGTCTATTTTTAATATTATATTAATATTTTTAATATTGAGCACTATATATAAAAATATCTGCTGTCGCACACATGATACTAATTCATTTCCTTTATTAACAATAAAGTGGTTTTAATTTAGTCTTCTCCATGCTTTTATATTTGGAATTTTCCTTCTCGTATATTGAAACCTAGCCCAAACTATAGTCTGTTGCAGACCGGTATACGCGTTGAGAGATAAACACGTATGTCTCCTGAAATGTCCACAACAAACATGGCAGGCTCGGGATGTGAGTCCGCGTAAAGAAATGTTGAGAAACGACAAGAACCAATATATAATATATGCAAACAAATGATAATGTATTAACAACAAAGGTATACAAGCGACAAAATGTGTGTGGCAAATGTATGTGAAAAGTTTTTGGGTGCAAAGTATGCGTAGTGAGTGAATATGTAAAACGTACGTGTGTATGTGTATGTATATATTGTTCCTGCGTTTCCCAAAAGGGAACGCGTTCTTCCGTGAGAGATTTACAGGTTGTCGTATAAGCGGAAAGTAAGAAGAGTATGATGAAATTTTATCGCCGAGTATTTATAGTCCTGAAAGCGTCCCCTAGTAGCGGTTTCGAAAATAACTCGACAGTGCAATAAAGGTATATATTTTAATTAGTTTTTTTTTAAAAGCAAGGGAGATAATTCAGCAATAGTCATATTGGTAGTTGCGACAAGTCTAGTCTACGTTATTTTTCGTTAGAGAACAGATAGATTTTGAGAAACAGCAAAACCTTTGTGCTTGCATGTGCGCTGCTTGTCGACCTCTCTACCTCCAGGCGGGGAGGAACCCAAAAGAGTTTATGCCGAAGGGCAGAGTCACGTCTGGGGAAGTTAACAACTACCCAATCCCGTGTATACTGGATGTACGGGCAATTTTTGTCCGAAGCTACGAGCTCTAAATCGTCCCACGTTAAAATAAAATGCCTTGTGCCACATCCCGCTTTGTTGGGGAGGTATTGAGTAAATACCAATAACAGACGGGAGTATATTTTCCCCGATTATATCTGTTAGAAAGTGAACGCAACAGTTTCTGTTTAGGCTGTCCCAAATAGAAGACCATTTTGGAGCAGTTTTATGAAAGATGCCTCAAATAAACTGACACACCAATTAAGCAGTAAGCCAAATGGTTTCATTTAATATGCAGCTTCAGACGAACCTTATGACGTGTGCACGTAGAAAAGTACATCATACACGAATCCGGAGTGTAAAAAAGGAAAGCTGAATGATACACGAGAATTCTAGATAAATGTTTTCAGATATGAATGACAAGCCTTCACATTTCTGGTGAGCGTCACAGTTGATAGCATAAAACTTGGTAGATAAAAACAGGGCAACGTATGAAAAATGGAAAGGTAACACCGAAAAGAACATCGGGTATCGCCTGATAAAATTCTTTTCGAGACCTCGGTCCCAGATACACAATGAAGATCGAGGTCAATACAGTGGTAAGTTACTGTGCTCTTTCGAGCTTATCTCCAAATTTCAACTACATCTACTTGTAATATATATATATATATATATATATATATATATATATATATATATATATATATATATATATATATAGATTTTTAATGTGTTTGGAATTTTCGTAATATATATATATATATATATATATATATATATATATACATGTGTGTTTGGAATTTTCGTTTTTTACATATTAGATAATGTTATTTTAAACCATTTTTATCTTTGTATATTTGCCCGTATAAGTTATATTTTAATAAGTGATTAGCATTCGTTTAATAACGCTTTCAGTCTTGAATATTTCTTAGTTGTGGTATCAGATTGTCTAGATCAATGTATCTGGATGTGTGTACGTGTATTTATCGGTGTCTATGTGTATGGAAAATGCATGCACATTTAATTGTGTATGTATGTATGTGTTCGTTTTTTTTTTTTTTTTGTTTTTTGTTTTTTTCTTAAGAGCCGTGAAGATGTTTCCTGTCTCGTCACTTTTTTGTGTATGTATATATCTAAATATGTCTGGGTGCTTATGTATTATAATCTGAATGTCTTTGTATTGTCTTACGTGAGAGGTTAGGACCCCACTCACGCACTTGGGATTAAAATGTATACATTTTTTCGGGTAGACCATTCGATATTAGCGTCTATTCTAACGTAATTTCAATGAAGAAATAAGTTGAATAACATATGTATTTTTTCTTTTCCCCTCAGTAATTTTATAATTTTAAATTTAATAGAGATTAAATTTAGATTTTAAAATTGTTAATTTTTTACTTTTAATTTTAATATCAAATTTTATCATATAATTTAATACTTATTGGTTAGAATAAATTTTTTTAAGTATAACCCCAACTTGAATGTTTTTTTCCGAGCGCTTTCGGCTATATATTTAGATATTTTCTTGGATTAACTATTTTAACTGTTAAATAAGAAACAGTTTTTTTGCATGTATGTATTTATATAACGTTTTCATTTTTCAAAAAAAGTCAAGATATAGTATCTATGTTCATAGTTGATATTATTGAGTGTTGTTTTTTTTCGTTTTTATTAATAAGGCTTCCAATATTTTTAACCTTTTCTGCATGAAGATGATGCTATTATATTTGTGTTGTCAACAAGTATGTTACACCTTTCTGGCCATAGGTCAATTAGATCTTATTTAAATATTCGTAACATACTTGTTGGCAGCACAAATATGATAGTAGTACCTACATACATGCAAAAAAAAAAAGGCTAAAAATAATGGAAGCCTTATTAATGAAAACAAAAAAAGAAACAATACTTCCGAGTACTTATCGATTTTCTCGCCCACATATCCAAGCTTCGAGAACCTTGTATTCCAAGCGGTTACCCATCTAGGTATTGACCAAGATCGACATTGCTTTTCTTCGGTGGTCGAACGAGAACTGATGTTTCAACGTGAGAGTACCTTAATACATACATACATACATTGCGGTGATAGCACCTGTGATGGTTCCTGCTATAGGCAAATATTGTACGCAAAAACAAATAAAAAAAAACTGTGAAAGTACAAAAATACATTTTACAGTAAAAATCTCAGTAACTCATTTTTATATAAAAATAATTTATAACAAGGCCTTGCAGAATTACCAACAATACATTTTATAGCAAAATGACAAACAATAGATTACATTTGTGGGTGAAATCATAAATCATATTTAAATTTCGTAATTAAATAACGCATACCAACCAACATATATACGTGGTTTAACAGCAAAATTGTCCAAATCGCGTAAAAGCGTGCGATAATTGTCCATCCCACAAAATGTTTAATATCTGAAGAACCACTAAATTAACTGAGTTTCTTTTTCCCATGATTTCTGATGTTTGGCCTTTTTTGGGCACCATTTGTCATAAGAATCACTGAAGAACCCCTTGGGTTATTCAATGAGAAAGAGAACAGGTTAAAATCATTTTTTTTTTTTTTTTTGTCGTCCCCACTACGTCTTCCCAACTGAGCAATGGTGAGAGGAAAAAGATCATTCAGGCCTTCAGTAAAGGTACCAACATTCATACTCTGGTTTCCATCCTCTAAATCCATTCAAGAACCATCAACAGAACAGCGAATAAATTTAAAGAAGAAGGAACAGTAGAGAGGAAAACTGTGTCAGGAGGTCAAAACTGCAATATTGATCATCATTTCAAATTAGAGCTAAATATATTCTTAGTGTTCAAAGTAGAGTTCAATAATGTTGTAAAAATCTTGAAGAATTCCAATAAGGTATCTTTAATCATTTCTAAGATAAAACAGTTCAAATCTTAATCTAACAATTGGAAAATTGTTTCTGTTACAGCCGATATATATATAGGCAGTACTTTCAGTAGGACACTGTTCACAACTTTCGACTTAAGCACTGATTTTACTCAGTGTATTTGGAGTGTACACTACACATTGGCGAGCTATGGCTAGAGCGTTAAAATCTTTGTAAATTAAGCTACTTAGCATATATCGATTGCCGTTATCTTAATATTTTAATCTAATGTAATTACCTTGTATATAATAAATGCAAATGTCATTGTGTCACACTTTTTCAACTTTACACTTCGAGGCCGGAGACCAGCATATACCATTTTGGAATCAGGCCGACTCCGTGACCAAATTAAAAATATCCCGGACCGGATCCTGATTTACAATCCTGACATTTTGGATTCCCAAGTTTTCATTACTGCAATTTTTTTGCGGCGAATTTTTGTTTTTTTTTTTGTTTTTGTTTTTTGTACGATAACAATTTTTATAATTTGAAAATAAATTTAGGTATAATTGAAACTAATTGCGAAATCAATCCAGCGAAAGTCACCCATCAAATAAAAATAATTGTGTCTACGGAAAGTAAGGAGCTGCGTACATCAAATAGTCTTTAAATTAAGCGGCGGCAGAAAAATTGTCGTTGAACTTTTAAAAAGTAAGCTTAAATATTAAACGATCAAAATATAAGGATCTTGAAATCGAAATCTCAAAAAGTGGCACATGAGGGCATCAATAATACCAGTGTAGTCGAGACCTTCGGATTGATTAGAAAATGTTTCGATAAACTCATGGAAGGGATTTTTGGTATCTGTTGTTCCTTCCGTTTGCCATGTGCTTCTTTTAAATTCTTTAATTGTAAACTTATCGTCATTTATTTATCTTGAATATCTGTCGACTCAGAAAAATGTCAGCTAAACAAATGTTTTTTTTTTTTATCAATCATTAAAACATTATTTTATATTTAAAGGTTAGTCAACGCGTTGTGCTAATTCTTTCTCTCATACTAGACGATCAGAGTTTAGACAGTCATCTTTAATTTCGGCAAATATCTGTTAAATTAACGCCATTTACTATTTTAAAAAAGCAGGAAGGCATATCTGAGAGAAGTAGACATCGAGCAGAATATGATTTCATATTGAAAAAAAAGGCATCTAACACCCTCATTACGCCAAACCTTCAATCAAACCAATTTTGCAACGCCTGCTGCCGCCGCCGGCATGGACGTACTAATTAGATGAACAATTCTGACACATTGAAAAGTATAGCAGAATGGAAACGCAAAGTGTAAATCAATATAATGGTATGAGTAGAAAGTAGGACATAACCATCTGGCGCAATTTAATCTTTCTTTTTTATGCTCTTTTTTTTTTTTTTTTACAAATTCTTTTCTCTATTTTTTCTTCTAGAAAGAAAGTTGTGTTTTCTGTAACTATTTTGTCGAGTTATCGAATTTTGGTATTTTTTTTTTTATATATTTAATCGAATCGATAAATACATCGCCTTGTACGGAACCGAGACATTGGTATTTTGTGATGTTTTTATTGCTAGTTTCGGATTTTACACAACCTACTCGCACCCCCCAATAACCAGACATGTTTTTGACGATAACCAATCTAAAGACATACTCAATGTGACAGTTAATTTTAAGTCGTCCTGCAACGTTTTCTATGTGCAGTGTCCCTTCAGAACCTGGGTGATCGTGGCTCTGCACAATTTCCCTTGTAATAACGTTTATTTTTTGCCATCCCTTCCAAAATTGTTCCAACATCCATGTAGTATTTCTGTCACATTTGGGTCGGAGTTGCCCGTTTCTCACGTTCAAGTATAGATCGAGTTCAAAAAGATTTTCGCGGCCGTTTTGGGGAAATGGAATATTTTTTATGCTTTAACCCCTTCCCCACAGACGAATTTTTGCTAGCTACTCGCTGCTCTCCTGTTATTTTCATGGCAGATGTTCTGGCCAATAACATACGTTACTTCCGCTAGTCCAGATCTTCACAGCTAGGAACCGCCATGTTACGTACAGTTAATCAAATCCTTCTTCTCTTCCTATTCCATTGGCAATATTCAATGCATAGACAAGTGGTAGATATATAAATGCGTAAGGTAGATTCTAGCGAGAAACATTGTCTAACAGTATTTGAATAACTTTTTCATATACAATTATATAATTACCTTACCTCAGCTGGCAATCAATAAACATGGACGCTGCTGAATCTAAGTGTATTCGTTTTACATTTCATATATATATATATATATATATATATATATATATATATATATATATATATATATATATACCGGGTGTATCAGTAAAATTATTCAAATTGTGTAACAGAATATTTATCCAGCCACAAAATGTTTGATATCTAAAACAAAACTCTAAACTAAATGAGTTTCTTTTTTCAAGGTTTTCAGATAAGACGTTTAGCCATCTTGCCACAATTTGTTGTAAGGATCTGCGAAAACCCATTTTAGTTATTCAGCTAGAAAAGAGAACCGGATAAAATCGTTTTGTATCAGCGCTACTGTCTTCCTAACTGAGCAATGGTGAGGGGAAAAAGATCATTCAGGCTTTCAGTAATGCTACCAATATTCATACACTGGTTTACGTCATCAACATAAATTCAAGAACCATCAAAAGAACGGTAAATGAGTTTAAAAAAGAAGAGAACAGAACAGAGGAAAACTGGATCAGGAGGTCACAACAAGAAAAGGGATCATCAATTTAACTTAGAGTTAAAGGGATCAATTAGAAAAATCCAACTCAATCCATAAGACGTTTGGCACGTGAAAGAGGAGTTTTACCTATGACAGTCCAAAGAATAGCGAAAAATGCTTTGAAAATGAAATCGTACATGAAAGCTGTGAGGCAACTTGTTACTCAAGGACAGAAAGAAGGTTAGACGCGAAGATCATCTTGAATATGTTGGAAACTAATCTTGGCATAATATATATATATATATATATATATATATATATATATATATATATATATATATATATATATGAAATTATTTCAATACTCGATCACTTCTGATCCATAACTACGATTAATTAATGATGAATATGTCATTTTCATTTATAATCGATTTCATTACAATTCTTCTGTTAAGCTCGGAGAGTAATTATACATTCTTATTGCTCAAACAAGAGTCTAATAGTGTTTTAAAATCCTCAAACCAGTGAGATATCATTAATTACATCTAAGATACGACGGTTAGAACTTAATCTAGCAATTTGACAATTTTGGTGTTACACGATTTGGATGATTTTACAATTACACACACACACACATACGCATATATATATATATATATATATATATATATATATATATATATATATATATATATTATAAATTAATTGATTTAAAATATGTTTTTTCCGCTACACAGTTCTAACCATGTTTCAAAAATAGAAGCTAAAAGCCCGAATTTAATCTTGCAATTAAATCAAAAGCATTAGTTCCATATTAATGCTCTGTAAATTTACATTGAGCACTATTTTGTAAAAATAAAAATATCTATAAGAACACCGGATTATATATCTTACTGTTCTTTCTTTATATATATATATATATATATATATATATATATATATATATATATATATATATATATATGAAGGCCTTCTTTCGTCAATGGCGAGAGTCGGGAGCAGAAAATCAACACACCGCCGTTCATGGCTAAAACCACCAATACGCAATCGGCACGGTTTTTAACGACCACACAAGTAGAATACTATGAATCATTCACTGTGTGGTATTTGCGCCTATGTCTAACTTCTACACACACTGGACTCTATTCTCTTTATAGGTACCTCCATTAGGTCATTAGATAAAAAAAAGCAGCATATGACGATGAAAAAAGGCTCATAAATCAACGGAAACAAAGTTTTGTCTCAATATGTTTATGTTGTTATGAAGAGGAAAGACCAAAGTATTTTTTAATTATTTTTTGAAGAATTTCCTAAATTAACGTGTGTTTTCCTCGGGAAAAGCGCAAAATAAAACAAACTTTTTTTTTCTCTTACTGTGCTGTCGTAAAAAAAAAAAATTAACCAAAATTTTCTACGTGCTAGAAAGAAGTAAAAAATTTCAAAAAATAATTAAAAGATACTTTAGTCTTTCCTCTTCATGACAACATAAGCATATTGCGACAAAACTTTGTTTTCATTGATTTATGGACCTTTTTTCATCGTGATATGCTGCTTTTTTACGTGACCATTATAATTCTTTGCTACCGCGAAAACAGGAGCTCTCCACCCAATTCAAAGCTAAGTTTGGGTCGTCCAACGTTACGCCTGCCCTCAGAGAGTTACCCATACCCATACCCATGCAGTATGTATTTGGGGATTTGGGAGTTTTCCCTGCCCGCAACGTGCCCCAGCTTCCTGAGACGCTGAGACATCAGGATGGAATATAGTAATTGAATACCAATTCTTTTGAGCATTTCCGTATCCGGGACCCTATCAAGCTATTTGATTTTTTAAAATATCTACATCTTATGTGAAAACCATTTAACCTTCTCTTTCTTCTCCCCACTCTCTCTCTCTCTCTCTCTCTCTCTCTCTCTACATATGAACGAGTGTCTAAAAGCAATTCTGCGTTTCTCTTAAACGAATTTTCTAATACTTTATATTAAATCAAACAAGTTAATCTTCCGAATTTTCTAAAACTTTATATTAAATCAAACAAGTAAACATTCAGACCGCCATGTCAAAATAAATGAAGACGGCCGACATACTTGGAAATGTATTGTTTGAGCTCTGATATACGTCCTTGCCTTTACTGCCGATCACCTTGTCAAGAAATTTTGAAGTGACTCATTTAAAAGCCTATTTGCTGAATGTCGACAGAATGAATGCAGTTTCATTTGAGTACAGATGCTTTCCACCTCTCAAGCAAAGTGGTATAGAAACTCTTCTTATCACGGACCTACCACGTCAAATCGTGAAACATCAAAAGAGTTGATAAGTATATATGTTTATACGCCTTATCACTTAGAATCTGACATATGGTTCTTTTTAACAGTGACGACCTCACACGTTTTGCGGCGGACAAGGACAAAAATGGCGAGATGAATCCTGGCTGAAAAGATCCCTTGTAATGGGACATGATATGTTTTATTACTCTGAACACAAATGGTACAGGGCTTTATCTATAGATTCAAGATATAAAACATGTTTATAAGTATTTTTTTTTTTCGATAAAATCCATCTTGCACTTTTTATAAATCTGCCATTCGTCCGTGCATCGAATATGGCAGCCACATCTGGTCTAGTGCTTCTGATTTAAACCTAGAGATTTTTGACAAAACCCAAACAATAATCGAGTACGTTGACATAACAGCTCGGCTTCAATCATTTTTCTATCGGTGTAATGTAGCTTCAATTTGTCTCTTCTACAAACATGTTCACGGTAATTTTTCCGATGAGCTTCTTTCGTTGGTACCTCGACTTCGCAAATTTAAGCGCAGTACTAGATTGGTAGGTAGGTCTCAACTGTTTCCCATTTGAAATTACTTGTTGTAAACATAAGTTCTATGCTAATATTTGCTTCTCTCGTACTTACCAATTCTGGCTTTTTGCTTTCCTTTCAATTACGATTTTTAACATTCTAAATGCAATATCAATCATCATCAGCTGTCTCCTTGAATCCTGATCTTTTATTGTAATTTCGGGTGTTTTTTTTTTCACTATCAGTAACTCTGGCATCTTAGTGACTTTGTTGCCTTGGTTGGGGTGAAATGATTAAAAGAAGTATAGTCTTTATCATTTCTGCCGTGTCTCTTCAGAAAGTGTGCGATTTTGGCTCTCCACAATTTCCTGTCTTTTTTAGCTATATAAATAAATATCTGTTTTTTCACCATTCTTCCTTGTCCGTACACTGCCCTTCACTTATATTCATCTGGTAAGTTGCCTCAACACTTCCGTCCTGTATTAAATTTTCCAACACGTCCTTCCACATAAGATGCGCCAGACATTTAAACTGTCTCTTTCTGCCTTTACCCGTGAGTGTCATTCCGTTTGCCATATTCCTTAGTACTTCCCCCTTAGATTACGCATTCTATCCATAGAATTCCCAGGATATATTTGGAGAACGACATTACTGTCGCTTCGAATCTTTTCTTTATTTCTGGACGAATTTTTGAACTGAATAAGTCTTTATTATCACATCGCGAAATGAAGGTTTTCCTGAACGTCCACCCTTCTAGATCTTTTCGTATTAATGCGCGTGTCCCCAGTGGCTCTCTCCTTGGATCTACTTTGTCTATAATTTTCATTAATAACCTTCTTGATGGCATCAGTTCTCAACACGGTATCTATGCGGATCACACAACTATTTAATCGAGAAGAGAGGCCTTACCTTCCAGGTTGAGGGCAAAACGCGTGGGGAAGTGTTTGAATGCCTGCCCGGTCAATAGTAGCATTCTCGAGCCACTTGGTATGATCGGCGTTAAAGTCACTAAACATGAATATGTGAGCAAACGGATGGAGAGAGAGGGCCTTGTCTATGCTGTCAGATATGCTATTGAGTTTCCCGTCTATCGCTCTCCATCCTCTTGAGAGGATGGAGAGCGATAGACGAAGAAGAGATAGATTAAGGCATTGAGGAGAGATAGTCGGAGACACATGTACGAATATTCTGGTGATTCAAGAGACAACTCGCTTGACGTAGACACCAACGCCGTGCATGTGGGTTAGAGAGTCTTTCCTGAGGAGACGAAGGTAGCCGGGGATCGAGAGATCAGAGGAGGGAATAGACGAGATAAGGTTGGTCTCACACAGAGCCAGTATATCCGGGCAGTTTGCAGTGAGGAAAGATTCCATACTGCAGACATTTGTTCTAATGCCACGGATGTTGGAGAACGAAATGTTGAGGGGTTTAGGTGATTTTTGAGGGGCTGGTTTAGATTTACTTTTTTTTTTTTTTGAGTCTTCATGTGGAGTAATGGTTGGAAGATGAGAAGGCCTGGAATAAGAGAAGCAGATGGTTATCGACCCCGACTGTTAAATAGGTCAAGGAATGACTTGTTAAAGTCAACGCCTCCAAAACGTAACTTCACACTATCATTTTTTGTCTTCCATCAGCATGTCTGATCCTAACATCCATTATTGTGCATTGTTGGTTAATATTGTCTGCTGACATGAAATGGAAAGATTATATTGAATCCTGGCCTGCTGCTAGAAAATTTGGAATCGTTCAAGACATTTTTTATCTCTAGAATCTATCTTTCGTACTTATATGTCTTCGAGTCTCAAATATTCTTAAAGGCATCTTTCGCTTTTCCGATGCGCTTTTGAATCTCTGTGTCACGCTGCCCTTATAGTATCTCATAACATTATCCAGATAGTAAAATTTATGTGCATGTTTTTTGTTGAATAAAATTTTATCTTCTTTCTACAAGCGCAAGACGACTCTCCAAGAAGAGAGTCCATGACGCCAGTTCCAAATAAATCCTGATATTTAAAAACAAAAAAAAATATGGCAGCATGCCATATGTTAATACTTACATAGTCTAGTAATAAGCCGGATTATTATTCCCTGCTTTTAGATATTTTTAACTAAATGTTTCACCTTGTACTTGGCCTAAGTGCCACTCAAAAAAGTGGATTACTAAATAAAGATTTTTTGTGTGGAGGTATGATGGGAGGTGGGATCAAATGTAGATGCGTTAAAGAGGTTTTCAGGGGAGTATTCTCTCGGATTTTTTTTCTTTTCTATAAAGTAGTGCCTCTTGGAAAGAATCAGTTTGAATGGAAAATTCGTTCTTATCAATGGAATACGAAGGAAATGAGTATGGTCTATCCCTGGCTTGGTAGGTCTTAACTCTAAATGTCTGAATTGTTGAAACTAGGGGTTGTAGGTTGACAGAACATTTTCCATGGAAACAACGACAGAGTAACGAGAGGCTTACGACGTTTTGACTGTGGGAAAGTGGTTGTAGCAATTATTATCTTACAACGACGCGTAATCGCTTTTGAGCTCTCTCAATGCTAAAAAGAAAGGAGTTGGCAGCTCCAGACCATACAGAGTAGCAATACGCCATTTTCGTACCAGTTCTAACTCTGACAAAGTGCATGGTAAGTGGAGGCAAGTAATTTCTGGAGCGGTATAATCTGCCGACTATTTTCACTGCGTCTTTAACATTGAATCGTATGTACGAATTCCACTTAACGTCTTGGATTTGTATAAAAAAAAATAACTGAAGATTAGTGAACAAGTACATGTGCGCAGCATATGCGTTGTTTTAGAAAAAAAAATTCGCATAAAGCGATAATAATAATAATAATAAATAATAATAAATGCTCAGTGTTCATTTTTAAACAAAGACTGTTGTCTCTTTGCAAGTTTGTTGTGGCCGGTGGTTGTTTTATAGTAGCCACTAAGATTATGAAGAAGTTAGTAGCTTTGGTAAGTGTGATTTTTCCTTTACTATAAGTGCCTGTTCTTGTTTCATTATCAGCTTTTATATTATATGGGGTGGGTTTGCATTTTACCATGGGTTGTAATACGCTTAATTTAGGCCTAGTATATATTATGTATCTTTATAGTTCTGTCCCATATATATTAATAGATTACGTGGATCCAGCGACAATTGTCTCTAATACTTATTGAAAGAGTTGTTTCTCTGGTTACTAAGACTATCTTTGTCCTGGGTGGGAGTCATTTCATGGTATTTCTACCAAATTTAAAATTGTCCAGTACGTGTTTAATTAGTACTGACGATGTGTTTTTTTCGACTTGGAATTTGACTACGTGCAGACTCGTTTTTGTTATTATCACATATTTCCGTCTCTAACTATTTAATTTCTTTCAATTTGATATGACCTTTGTTCATGACGTTCTTTTCCTCGAATTTATAATGTGTGTGGATTTTGTTGGCAGCATCGGCAAATGTTGCCTTTGTTGCATCTTCAGTCATTGTTAGAAGTATGTGTCTCCTAGTCCCTGGTAATTTGTCAAGCTTTTACTACCTGGGGATAGTTTCAGACATGGAATTTTCACCTCATTGTGTTTGTGTCTCCTAATGTATCGGAGAGGAGTTTAACGCTTTCGGTTTCCAGTCTCCCTATTATTGAAGAGTTCGCGTAACATGGTATCTACTGACCTTTCTATTTTCTTTATTGTGGCTCATTTCAGCGTGCTATATGGGTCGGTCTCCGGAGAATGTTCCAGTAAATCAGCCACCGCATTTATCATTTAATGAGACAAAATTCCAACGACAGAAGCGAATGTTGGCTTGTTCGGGATGTGTTTATTATTAGATTAAAAACGGCCGGTACTTATGAAAATCATTTCGCGAGTATTATTCCTTTTTATGGTTGCAGATAAAAATTTGAAGAAGCTTCTACCTGCTCTCCATTATTAATATTTATAATAGTTATTCAGTTGTATTCTCTTCTAATAGTTATCATAGTTATTCTGTCGCATTTGTTGTAATAGTTATGCTATAATAGTTTTCCGGTTGTATTTAGTTGTAATAGTTATTTTCTTATACTAGTTATAATATACTAGTTAGTCTGTTGTATTCTGTTGTAATAGTTATAATGGTCATTCTATTATATTAGTTATAACAATAATTTGTTTTAATAGTTATAATCTACTAGTTAGTTGTATTAGTTATAATATACTTGGTGGTCTGTTGTATTTTATTTTAATGGTTATATTATAATAGTTATTCTCTTGTAATAGTTAAAATAATTATTTTGTTTTACTAGTTATAATATACTAGTTAGTTTGTTGTAATAGTTACAATATAATGCATATTATGTTGTAATAGTTATAATAATTATTTTGTTATATTAGTTATAATATACTTGTTAGTCTGTTGTATTTTATTGTAATGGTTATAATAATAGTTATTCTGTTGTAATAGTTATAATATTATTTTATTTTAGTAATTACAATATACTAATTAGTTTGTTGTAATAGTTATAATATAATTGTAATTCTGTTGTAATAGTTATAATAATTATTTTGTTTTTATAGTTATAATATACAAGGTAGTCCGTTGTATTCTGTTCTATTAGTTATAATACAATGGTTATTCTGTTGGTAGAATTTTGAGGATTATATCAGCCGATACTTTGTGTGTTACTGGTTTCCTTCGAATAAATGTGTTTTGAAGAATCATCTACATTTAGAGGATGCTGCTGAATCATTTTAATGTTCGGGCGATGTAGTTGCCATGTGTTACGTTCATATCGGAATGTTTGCTTTTTGAGTGTGTTCTGAAGTCAGTCAATTTTAGAAATGATACTGTTGTTTTTATTTTAATTATGTAATAGAAATCGCCATCTTGTCGCCTGAAGCTGGTTGATAGTAGCTACTAAGTATGTGAGAAATCAGACCACTTTGGGACCTACATTGAAAGAAGGAATAGAAAGTGAGTGTGGTTAGCTAGAGATTAGAAAAGGCGATACAATGCATAGTTTCGCTCAGCATCGCAAATTGCTTCAAAACCAAAACATTTACCTAAAACCTCGTGTCATATTTCTAAATAGCTTCTTCAGATCTAGATTTTCATACCAATGTCATGCACGGTGACATGCACATATAGAAATATCTAAACTGTCGGCTGTATACAGCCGCTTTCTCTAATTAATAGCTAAAATGGCTTCGAGTGAATGTGACATGTAACTTAGCGGACGAACATTATCATCTGGCGCTATAGAATCACTAAACAAAAAAGTGTACGAAATAACAGAAATCACAACATTTGAGACCTTTCAATAAGAGCTATATCTATAATGTAAATCGCATGTAACTCGAAGTGCATAATGACGTACTGGGTAAGACGATAAACTACATCCGGCAGAAAGGCCTCTGATAAGGAGGTTTTGAGGAGCGTGGAACCACCTCTTAATTGCTGGTGTTCCCAGGTCCACCCGGGGTGGTAGCACCTGTTAGGGTCTCAGCTATGGGCAAATAATTAACTCCAAACTGGGAGTCAAAACTTATGAAAATTTAATAATAGGTTTTAATATCAGCAAATACATTTTGGCAAAAAGCAATGAATTTTTTTAAGAAAAAAATATTACCAAAAATATATTTTCAGAAAAAAATATTACCAGCAATAAAAATCTTGTCGGCATTAAATAACCCATTGCCGCTGATATGTCGTAAAACATAACAAGCCAAACCAAACCAAAACCCAGCAAAGTGCATAATGAAAATAATGACGTTCCACACTAATTCAAACAAATTTTTTCTATATTTCTGAAATGAGGTATTGTAATTACTGACATTATTTACATTGTTTGGTCTGTTTTCCTCATCTTTATCGCCATACTCACGATGTCGCACCCGGAAGAGGCATTATATATAGAACTAGAACAATCTACTCCGGTGGAAGAAATAAAGGGTTCAGTTCGAAATTCCAATCACCTGAAGAAGGACGGTGCGTACAATAGCCTAAACGTCGAGAATATAGCAATAAAGATGAGGACATCCGTCTGATCAATGTAAATAATTCAAGCAAAATGTTAGGAAGGAAACCTCCATCAATAGTGGAAAGAGCGATAACAGCTACTGGACTTGAGAAAACTATTTTCTTGAGATATTGATTTAAAGAAAAGATGTTTTTAAAATTTCAATCGACAGTAGCAATGGCTGTTCGGTCAATAAATGCCGAATGTTTCCTTCGGCTGATATATTAATATTTGATTCTTAGTGGAATGGTTACGAGTCAATTATAGCAAAAATTAGGTAACCGACTTCTGACAAATTGAGTAAAGAGAAAGAGAAGAGGGACTAAGCAATGGCTGACAGAAACGAGAGGAGAAAACAGTAAGATTGGAATTTCACCGAAAATAAACGAAGAAAGCAATCGTGAAGCTCTAGCAAGACAAAGGAGAATTCATTCAATAAAAACGAACAATGTTTCTGGGGCAATATTTTGTATGTTATAGTCTTCTATATGTAGAAATGTTCCTACGCTTGTGAAAGGGGTCTGCGTTAAACTTACTTGGTATGCGCATTTTATACTCGTTGTCTGTGCAAGAGATGTTCATGTTTTATTACTATGTGAATGCTGGGGAAAATCCAGTGTCACTAAATTTAGGTGTTATGAATGGGAAAAGAATTATATTATTTTACTTCTCAGACGCCTAATTTTCTTTTCATTTGATTTTCATATATCACCTACAGTTACGTGATATTGCATTGTATAAATTATAGTTTTGCTTTACCAGTAGCTCTCACATGAATTTCTGGCCTTTCCGAATTTCTTTCTTCGTGATTTTCAGGGCGCTCCATCGGCGCAGAGGGATTATGCTTGTTATAAAAAAATGCCATGCAAAAATTGCAAAAGTGTTCTAGAAAAATGTACTGGATATTTTCATAGATTTTTTTTTCCGCGGCGGTACAAATACAATGTTTCAAAATGTCGAGCGTTAGTAGGGTAACACTGAGGTAGATAAAAAGTCAAAAGTTTTCTCACCTATACTGGGTATGGATGTGCAAAATTATTGTTTCGTTTTCCCTGCCACTCTAACCATAATCATGTCAGTGACAAAACATTTGCACAAATTTGTTGAATAATTTCTATTTGGGAATAAAATCTCATATAAACAACAAGTATTTTCCGCTATCGTCCTACTTCACAGAATGAAGCATATAGCATTGCACTTAATTAAAATTCCTTATTTTCAGGCATGAGCGCTGTTACACGTCTTGGGTAACTGACGCTTGTGGGTATACAACTTTCGTAGAAATCACACACCAAATACTTGTTAGCGAATTCATATATATATATATAATATATTCGACTCTCCGGTCGTGTTCGACGTATAAGGGTCAAGCAGTTCAATTCCTAGGAACCGACAGCCCAGACAGGACACATGTGATTTGATTATAGTGGTGAAGGTTTTGTGCAGAAACATCCACACATTTTGAAGGGCAGAATACAGAGGCCTTGTGCACTATGCGCCACAAGGTCCCCAAACGAGCCTCTGCAGGTTTTAAATTCAGAGTTGTCCTTCTCCTAGACCAGTTGCCATGCAAGGCTACAAACCCAGTTATATATATATATATATATATATATATATATATATATATATATATATATATATATATATATATAAGTGTGTGTGTGATAATTCAGAAATAAATAAAGTATATCTGTAAAAAGACAACATGAATAAAGTCAAAAGGAAAACATTTCTTTACCAATGCGTATCGTCCTTTGATAGACCCTATCGTGGTAAATGTACGGATTTTATTTTGCAACATCTCTATCGATAAAAGGCAGTGTGTGTGTGTGTGTGTGTGTGTGTGTGTGTGTGTGTGTGTGTGTGTGTGTGTGTGTGTGTGTGTAACGAATGCACGGCCGCAATTTTCGACGGATTTGCACCCAAATTTACATGCACATGCTCCAAGTTAGCGGGAAGCTCAAGACCGACTTTGCATTTCCCAACTCCCGTCGATAGTGGAAATAACTGATTTTTCCATGCTTCTACGGCAGTTTTCATGTAGTTTGGGGCCATTTTCTACTGGCCAGAGGGAGAGACTACAGCTGGCTGCCACGAATAGGCAGGAAGATTCTATTGGTCAGCGTGAGAGCCAACAGCTGGCTGACACATATGTTAACTAGCATGCAAAAAAAAAAAACAAAAAAAAAAACTCGATAACTGCATTCGTCACAAGTGGGAAAAATTTAAATCTGCATGGCACTTTACTCCAGTTGGCTCATTCGCTTGCTTAAACTCAACGTTGATTCTGATTCCGCAGAACTGCGTTGGGTGTGAAAAAGTATTTGTTTTTTACATTCTTTTTTCATTCGGTTTTTCCAGTTACGAGTTCTTTTTTTTAAAGCTGATCGTTTTGTGTTCATTTTGTTTAGTTCTTTTTTCGTAACAGATTTAATGTTTAGTATAGAGCTCAGACAAAATGCGCTTTGGGAGATAGGCAAGAAGTAAGGCATGTAGCAACATCAGCATGGCAAAGGACACTCTTTTAAAGGCAAGGAAGGGCAAAAATATTTTAAGTCAAGTGATAGCGATTGCTGTATGAGTCGTACAATTTTTTAATCAAGCACGGGTAACGCCGGGCCAAGCTACTAGTGTATTTATAAAAAGAAGTAAATAAAAATATCGTTAAGTTAGAAAAAAATATGTGTGTAAAAATATCGATAGGCTAAAAATTATTTTTCAATCTGTATTTATAAACAGAACTAAAAATATCGTTAGGTTAAAAATATTTAGCAACATGTAATTTTAAGCTGAAATAAAATATCGTTATGGTTAAATAAATATAGCTTAACAAATAAAAAAATTAAAAATTCAACTATATTAACAACATTTACTCACTTTTATTTATTAGGCACATTGCTTACGTCACTCAGTGTCCCCGATAGTTTATCTTTACTTTGACAGTTTGCCTTAAGAATATTTTGAGCGTTCTTAAATAAAAAAAACAAAAGTTAACGATATACAGAGTGACCAAAAAAACGGGATTTTTTTAAGTCCGTATTACTTGACATGAGCAAGTGGCAACACTGCGAGACCTTGAGCAAGTAAACATTTTGCCATTTAAAATTCAAGATGAAATTTACAGTATCCCAGCTGAGATGTTGCAGCAGTCAATGAGGAATCTCAACAGCAGATTTCAAGAATGCATTCGTATAGAAGGACGCCATCTACAGGACGTAATTTTTTAAAAATGAAAATACCACCATTGTTTCTTAAATGGCATATTTTAAGGTTTCAATTACTATGAATAAAATATTTTTCTTCTATTACTCTTGGTTTTATTGGATTGTTAAAAGTTCCCGTTTTTTTTTTTGGGCGGGGGGTCACCCTATATTTACCTCTATTTATAAATGCATGTTGCAAACTAAGTTACCTATGGGTAGCTTTTTAGCCAACGTTCTGCTAACCTGAAAATACCTTAAATTCTCGTAATTTCCGGGTATTTTTTCGGTGTATTATTATTATTATTATTATTACTACATTTGCTTTGGTTTCTGGAGTAAACTCATTTCTTTATGGGTCCCGACTAGAGACCTAAAGTCAGAAATGGTATTGTGACATTTTCCACTGAGCAGTTTTGAAAAAAAATAATAGCACATATTTTACATAGATAAAGCCCTTTGTAAGGTGTGGGCTGTACTTGTGAGTTAAATTTATTGTTATTATAATTATATTTCCTTTGATTCCCGGTGTGTACAAATTTCTTTCTGGGTCCCGCCCAGCGACCTAAAGTTAGAAATGGCATTATGACATTTTCCACTCACCAATTAAAAAAAAAAAAAGACACACATATTTTACATAGATAAAGCCCTTCGTAAGGCGTGGACTGTACTCGTGAGAACAATTTTTTATATTTCTTCAAGGCATGGGTTCCAGGAATCCCTTCAATTAGTTTACTGGAATATTTTCCAAACAAATCCGAGGGCTCCAACTACAACAGGGATTTTTGTTGTTGTTTACGGTCTCTAATAACTTTGCTTTAATTGTTCTGTCTGTGTGTATTGTGTAGTCCCATAAAATTATAACAGGTCCTATCTCCGTAACCGGGTCTGGGTGGTGTTCATACCAAATTCTTTCAGTTTCCTTCCCGTAGAAGTTGCAGATTTTCCAGTGCAGATATTGGCCCAAAATGTCATGCCGGATTTTATATTCAGCGGGTGCAAATATCGTGCAACCTGATACAAGATGATCAATTCTTTTTGGGTAATTATCACAGATCCTGCATTTTGGGTTAACACTGTATTTTAGTATGTGTGCTTGATAATTTCTAGTTAACAATCATTGGTCCTGTTCATCATCATCATCACCATGACTAATATTATTATTATTTTTATTTTCTTTGATTTCTGGCGTTTACACATTTCTTTCCGGGTCCCGCCCAGGGACCTAAGGTTAGAAATGGCACCATGACACTTTCCACTGACAAAAAAAAAAGAAAAAAGAAAAGGGAAATTACATAGATAAAGCCCTTCGTAAAGTGTGGGCTGTACTTGTCAGAACAATTTTTTAAAGTATCTCCTTGAGGCATGGACTTCCAGGAATCCCTTCAATTAGTCTACTGCAATCTTTTCCAACCAGTCCTAGGGCTCCAACTACAACAGGGATTGTTGATGTTCCCATATGCCACATTTTCGAGATTTCTATTTCAAGGTCCTTGTACTTTGACAACTTTTTGAATATCTTCAAAGATACATTGCAGACAGCAGGGACTGCCATATCAATAAGGAGGCATCGTTATTGTTTGTATTATTATATTTGTTTTGATTCATTCATTGATTCGTTTTCTACAGCTTATCATACTACTTTGTGGTCTATTTAATGCCAGAAAAGATTTTGGGTGGGGATAACAATGATTTAGTGATACAAGTCTAAATAATTACATGATAACTGGCGGGAGACGAAGTGGGTTCATATCTTACTGTTGAAACTTGAATAAAACATGGAATAATAATAATACAACACAAAATGTACTTAAACAAAATGTATTGACACAAGAACGTGTACACAATATTTACAGATAGTTTGGTATATTCTTGGGAAGACCGTTCCTGTAGAATGGGTTGACATTAGTCGCAGTCGGGCAGAGT
>CAHIKZ030004167.1:205000-240000 GCA_903632075.3 Acanthosepion pharaonis
AAGTTATGATTTTTAGGTATTTTCAACTGTTCAATAATTTCTAATGTATGAAACAGTTATTTTATTTTATTTTATTTTTTTTTGCAGAATGGCATATCGGATTACTCACCTTTCTTGTCTATTAATTAACAACTTTGTGTTCTCACATCTCTTGGTACATGAGTAACTATAAAAGTTGAACAAAAACAAGAATGCTTAACCCACAACCAATAAAGTTAATCCAAAACTCTAATACCTCCACTACCAAATAGACAACCAACATTTTTTCGATGTTTCACGGCGTCGATCATACCAATAAAAATAATTTAATTCACAGTTCTCTCTACCCACAAGGATAGAGTTTACGTGATTTCAATTCAGTTCTCACCAGATAATGGACAGAGCTTTGATACTTGTTGAATTCACTCACTGATATCCACCACATGTGACCCAGTGGATAAAAGTAACTTGACCAAGAGTGTTGTTAATTCAATAACTGTAAAATATATAGGTAATTTCAGTTATCAATTAAGTGAAATTGAGATATCCAAAGTCATGGCACGTAGAATTAGGATCGAATTTCCAAATAATATCATATATGATGCGGACCGTAAAACATAATCACCCGAGAGTAACATCGACCCTGGTAAGTATCTAGATAGGTAGCCTCTGTAAGCTTGGATGTGCGGGATGTGTAACGGATAATGGCTCTGAACTGTTAATCAGAGAGTCGAGCTCCAATTCCAGTTGGGATCTTTATATTCACCTACGCGCTGATAACCTTGACAAAGATATGAATCCACCTCTTTACCCTAAGTATGGTTTAAATAGTAAGACTCTCCCCACCCCGCTAAAATATTACAATATAAAAATATTCTGGCTTTAAAATAACCTGGAATGTGTTGATAATTAGTTAAGCAATATATATTTAATATCTTTCGAGGGATTCTCAATAACATTTCTAACAAAATCATTTTGTCTATTACTTTGAAATCTTAATTCTCTTGCACGCCTGTTTCGTTGCTCCTCCATAAGATCTAGTTTCAATCCTGTTTTTGCGTTCAATTCATCATCCACCTTCATTAGTGTGTTCTACAACTCCGTAGAAACCACCTCCTCTCATCGTGAATGGGAGTGGCTTCAAATTCAACCAGTGACACGTCCTCTACCAATGTTAATTTCTAACTGCAAAAACAATTACTCAACGAAACGGTAAGGATTCCTCAAAAATTTAAACGCATTTTCAGCCTCAGGAGAGATTTTGAAGTACAATCGTTGACCCAGTTTTGCTCCAAGTAAGATTTATTTTCCTCTTCCAACGCAAGAAAAGAGTGTTTCGGCATTTTCAGAGAATCTCTTAGAGAGCTCTTCTGCCTTAAAATTTCAGAAAAGCATCCAAATCACATACATTTTTATAGTTTCTGGACACCGAAAACTTATTTTACTATTGATGAATCACTTTAGAAATACACGTGCCGTTCATTTATACGAGGTTGGGCTTGGTCTAAAAAGGTCATAGGCTGACTATGAAACAGTGATTATAAGTCCCAAATATTCACACACTGATGTCATCAAGGCCCAGTGAATAAAAGCGTTGGTTGGATCCTGTGGCTTGACCCAAAAAGTTGTGGGTTCAATACCTAGCTAGTTAGTTGAGTCAAAGGGAGATAACTGAGACATACAAAAGAGGCAACAATCTACCCCGGTGGACGAAACAAAAGGTTTAGTTCGAAATTCCAATCACTTGTAGAAGGACGGAGCGTACAACGGCCTAAACGCCGTGAATATGGCAATAAAGATTAGGAAAACAGTCCGAACAATGTAAATAATGTAAATAATTCAAACAAAATATTAGGAAGGAAGCTCCCTCAATAGCAGAGAGATCGATAACAGCTACTGGACTTGAGAAAACTATTTTCCTGAGAAAATGATTTAATAGATTTTATAAATTTCAATCAACAGTAGCAATGGCTGCTTGGCCAATTTATGTCGAATGTTTACTTTTTGGGGAAACTGCTGATATTATCATTGTTATTTATTTGTTGATGGAATGATCATGCGTCAATTGTAGCAAAAGTTTGGTGCTGACTTCTAACGAATTGACTAAAGAGAAGTGGGGCAAAGCAATGGCTGAAAGAAACGAGTGGAGAAAGAAGTAAGCTCGGAATTTCACCGAAAATAAACAAAGAAAGCAATCATCAACTCTAGGATGACAAAGGAGAAAGCATTCAATAAATACAAACAATGTTTCTGAGGCAATATTTTGTATGTTATAGTATTGTATATGTAGAAATGTTCCTACGCTTGCGAATGGGGTCTGCTTTAAAATGACATGGAATACGCATTTGTTATTTGTGCAAGAGATGTTCATTTTTTTCTTTATTATTATGTGAATGTTTGAGGAAATCTGAGTCCTGTGACCTGATGCAAAGACTTGTGAGTTCAATACCTGGCTAGTTAGTTGAGTTAAAGGGAGATAAATGAGTCATACGAAAGAGATAGGACACATGGAACTAGAACAATCAACACCGGTGGACGAAATAAAGGGTTCGAAATTTCAATCACCTGAAGAAGGCCGGAGCGTACAACGGCCGAAACGTCGTGAATATGGCAATAAATAATGAAGACAACACTGTAAATAATTACAACATGCCATCTTAGAAATATAGACAAATACTGGAAAAACAACTAATTCAATTGTTAATAAGTTATATTCGCAGTGTGCTTGCAATTTCTGAACAGAGTGTACGAAAAAATCACTATGTTGTTAATCTGTGTTGGTTTTCGGGTTCAGTTAATCATAATATTCACGGTCTGTATTATTTGTGATTGTCATGTTTTTATAACAAAAACAGCATGAAATAGGAAATTATTAAATAATAATAGCTGAAGCTGATAACTTTCTGTCACGCTATGGCTTTATGCAATGTAAAAGAAATGATTAAATTTATCTACGGAAGATATTGCTTGTGATCGCCCGTTCGCCCGCCCGCGCATGCGCGTGGAAGTCATGTCAGTAACTACGAAAGACGATAAGAGGTGTTACTGGTTTCTTCGTTGCAGGAAAATTCGTCCTTGTAACAACGCGTCTTTGAATTCAAGGATTTAAAAAAGTGCTGTTTGTTTTATGAGATTTACATGATGCTTTATGAATAAATTATTTCTCATAACTCGTAAATAAACTGATTAAAATGCTTTCATAAATGTAAATTAAAAAAATTATTAGATTCTCAACTCTTAACAAGTACGTTATCAAAATTTTTAAAAAATATGCTTTATTAAAGTTAATTAAAAAAATAAATCTTTTTGTGAAAAGGTGAAAACTGAAATCTCACGCCCTACACATACACACACGCACACTATGAAAATGCAACAACCGTGTAACAATGAAAAGTGCATATAGAAAAAAAATAAAAAATAAACAGCTAATTGCTCATATCCCCTGACGAGTGGGCGGAGTAATTACTGGAGGGTCCGTCAACGAAATTCTGGAGTCGGGGAGATGGACATAACACCAATCAACTAAGTGTCAAACTTAATATTTCATTAATTATTAATATATATATATATATATATATATATATATATATATATATATATATATATATATATATTCCGTTTATACGCTATTTTTATAGATACAAATATTTAAGTCAATGCTCTGTTTATAATAAACAGTATGAACATCATTTACCGGCCTGAATGTCCGAAAAATTTCATAGAAAATATGTGTCCTCCGACAGGAATCTAACCTGTATCACACGGAACGTTCATATAGCCCTATGTGCTATAACATTTAGCTACAGAGGAAGGGTTTGTTTAGCAAAGTCAAATTACTGTTTTTAAACAACAAATTTCCTCTGATTTTACTCGAACGATTATATCTACTCGAAGCGTATCTTACCATAATCATGAGAAATTTGTTCTTGAAAAACAATAATTAATGTAAGTTAAATATTTAATTCCGATATAATGATTTTCTAAACCTAGCTTAGATGTGACACAAGGCCGAATGTATGGTGCGGCACCCAGTGAGGATCGAACTCATCACTCATTCGTAACTGATCTAGCGAGACAAGCTTGCTAAACTTTACATCACGCTGAAATATCTAATGAAATTCCGATATGTCCAACAAAGTAAAACTGGCAGCTGCTTTCGAAAACGCGATTCAATCAGTTATTAACTGGGGCAAGAAATGGCTTGTGAATTTTAACACCTCCAAAACGAAACTGCTATAATCTAATCATCACAGAGAACTATTTTTGCTCTTCGTCAGCATGGCTGTTGCTAATCTCAAGGAGAGCAATTCATTGCTCTTTCTTGTTCTCAAGTTTGTTGTTAACATGAAGTGGAGAGATTATATTGAATTAATGCTAAGAGGGTTGATTCACTGTAACGTGCCAGACAGTTTTTCTTGTTAGAATCCATTTCGAACATTTATAAATCTACCATTCATCCGGACATTAAATATTGTTGTCATGGGTGGTCTTCTGCTTTATATATCGCGACAGTCTCGCTAAAACTCAACGAAGGACCTGTAATGTTATCGGTTCCGATCTGACATTTCGACTTTCTTCACTTTCCTACGGCCGTGATGTGGCTTCCCTCTGTCTTTTCTATAAATACTTTCATGGCAATTGTTCCAATGAGCTCTTCTTCTTGGTACATTGACCGCATGAATTTAAGAATGCTACTAAATTGGTTACGAGGTTTTATTTTTCTCCTGTTGAAATAGCTAGATGTTACCGCAAGTTCTATAAAACCGTTTCTTTCTTTCTTTTTTTTTTCTTACCTGCGGAGTTCCCTTCCAATTTCTTGATTTCTTACCACATAAAATCTTCTGTCTCTCTGAACCTTAAATATCACCTTTTCCATAACAAGTCCGTCGATATGTTCTTTTTCGCTACTACGTTACCTTCGAGTTTGTCGTCAATCTCTTTCCGTCTAGATTTTGGAAATTAGGAGTTATCAGGTTTTACATCATTTAAATGCGGACTATTGTCCTCGTGTTTTTGTTATTGTCACATCGGTCCGGACGTACTATTTTCCGTTCTTCATCCACTGCTTATCCATCTTGATAATCGACGGGGAATTTGAAACTGAACCTTTAATTTAATCTACGGGGATATTCTAGTTCCGCTGAGTGTGCCTAGGGATGTCTCGTCTAGTTCTTAGCACTGATCAATTATAGCCCGCCTCATTTCCACTGAGGGATGCACACGATGCCCGTCCCATAGATTGGTCTCACAATTACTTTCTCTTTGTTGACTTTCACTCAGAATCATTTGCCTCCACTTATTTTATAGTTTACAGTCTCTAATCCATATTCACCCATTGTCATTGTCTTAACGTTGTCCTTCTGAACAAACCGGGATGACTTTTTTGTCGTCTAGCTAGATTGCTTGTCATTTTTTTTTTATGTCTTAGTACTTAGTGTAAGGTCGATACTGAGAGACTTTTGCTTTTTCGTACGATTTTAAGACAAATATTGTTCGCTGTATGTAGCCGGTTGAAAGTTGACAGTATCAAATTACACAAGAGTTAGGAATGAAAATAAAATAAAGACAATGAATAAAGCAAGAACAATCCTACCAACACACAAAACTAGCTTTTAACGACATTAATCTGTTAAAGTTTTGAATACTTCATGTAGAATGTTTCTATGTTATTATGGGGATTTACTAAACGTAGCTTAGATGTGATACAAGGCAAAATTATGGATCGAACTCACTACTCACTCGTAATTGATTTAACGAGGAAAACTTGTAAACCATTACACCACCCCGAAATACCCAGGTTCCTCTTCGATTATGTGCATGCAAGACTTTTGATAGACCATATATATCTGGCATCTTGTCTACAGAGACTTTCTCACAGACGCGCCGTCGCCTCTCTCTTTCATGGCAATTGCTCCGAGGAGCTGCATTCGCTGGTTCCCAGACTTCATGAGTTCAAGCGCCCGACGAGGCTGGCATCCCGCTCTCACCCCTTCACTGTCGAAACTCCTAAATGTAGCTGTCTCTTCTACTCCAATAGCTTCATGTCTCGCACCTCTCGCCTGTGGAACTCCCTTCCCTATTCCAGTTTCCCTGAGAGCTATAATCTCCAGCTATTCAAATGTAATGTCAATCGATATCTCCAGTTGTCTTGATCTATCCACTACCCTTCTCCTCATCCTTTCTTCTATCACTCCTATTTGATCTTGCTCCAAATCTTCTGTAACCCCGTCCTAGTGGCTTCCCGCCTTTCTTGGGGTGAAAGCTTAATATATATATATATATATATATATATATATATATATATATATATATATATATATATATAATGTTGATATATAAAAGCGTGAAACTCAGGGTCACAAACTCACATCTATCAACCAAATATATATATATATATATATATATATATATATATATATATATGTATATGTTGACATATATATATATATATGTTGATATATATATATATATATATATGTTGATATATATATATGTGTTGATATATATATATATATATGTTGATATATATATATATGTTGATATATATATATATATATATTGATATATATATATGTTGATATATATATATATATATATATTGATATATATATATGTTGATATATATATATGTTGATATATATATATGTTGATATATATATATATATATATATATATATATATATATATATATATATATATGATATATATATATATATGTTGATATATATATATATATATATATATATATATATATGTTGATATATATATATATATATATATATATATATATATATATATATATATATGTTGCACTTTTTCTAGACAGAAGTGATGGTGGTTTTCTATGCGTAGCTTAGGTGTGGTACAATTCCTGAAGTAGAGCGTACCCATTGAGGATCGAATTCACAACAGTCGTAATTTGTCTAGCGTGGCAAGTTTACTAACCATTGCACCATGTTGATGTTATTGTACTTAAAATGTCATTGGTCTTTATGAAAATGTGAATCATATTTTTGCGTGCATATTATAAATCTCTGTCTATATCTCTGAGATGAGGTATTATGATTACTTACATTATTTAGATTATTCGGACTGTTATTCTCATCTTCATTGCCATATTCAAAACGTTTCGGCCGTTGTACGCCCCGGCCTTCTTCATGTGATTGGAATTTCGAACCAATCCGTGGAAATTGTTCTAGAAAAGAAATAAAGAATTGTGAGTTATTATTATGTTTTTTTTTTTCTCAGGAAATGGGGAGAAAATATATAATGTTTAACCATGACCGCTTTTGTTTTTGCAATAAATTTGCACCCATAATATATTAAATTCCATTTCATGATGTGTAACCAAATTTACCATATCTCTGATAATCTTGGTAAAAAGTCATTCAAGTTTCAATGCTTTCCCATTAAACAATATAACATAAAGATAATAGTCATCAATCTTCTGTTCACCTGCTCCTTTTTTCTATCAAGATTGTCCTCGTAAATCCTAAATGCAGTAAACTGTATTCATGTGGTGCCGATATCTTTTGCTAAATTCCTATAACTTCTCAAAGAGAAACCATCATTCTGTTTATCTTCTATGTGAAAATGCCCAAAAGTTCTTGACGCGACTATCTTTCAATAATCGACCTAAATTATCAAGCCTTATATTTATTTTGACAATCTTTCTTCGTCAGAGCAAGAACTGTTCAGTCTGTTCTCGTATATCATATTAACTCATGGATTTGAACTTTTCTTATTAATACTACTCGAATGATCTATGCTTGAGGCCTTGGTTTCATCCCGAGTTAAAGATATATATTTACTTATATCAACGGAAGAATAATAATGGATGAAGCATCCATGCCCATGTCGACAAATGTATATTCGCTTGAGATTCACTTTCGGCAAAATGACTTCTAAAGCAATCGTCTCTGCCTGAAGAGGAGCGAATTAACAGGGAATAGGTTTTTGGTTAAACATATAATCAGATTAGGCCTATAGACTAGGTACCCAAGCGCATATAAGTATGCAAACAATTTCAAAGACTTCGAACAGAATGCGATTGACGAATGGTGATTAAATCGGAAAGATCAAAATAAATAAACTGAGATAGATAGATAGATAGATAGATAGATAGATAGATAGATAGATATCAGTCAGTTATTCAATATCTATGTGAATTATATTTGTGCGTGCATATGTGTAATATATCAGGTTATCCGATACGTTCTGTCCGAATTTTAACTTTTTCTTCAAATGAACGAAATTTAAAGAGTATTTTATAATGTCTAATGGAGCTGAACATTATTTTTATGTTTAGATGCATTTAAACTGATCAAATGTTATTTCAGAGAACAATACAATTAAATTTTGTTTGATTAAAAACCTGGTAACATGGAAGTATCCAAGAATCATTTGAGGCACATAATGCTTAATGAGTTCAAGAAATGAAACTCAGCAGCCGAAGCGTCTAGAAACATTCACTCAGTTTATGGAGAGGAATGTGTGAATGAAAGAACTTGCAGAAGATGGTTTGCAAAATTCAGAGGTGGAGATTTCACCCTTGAAGATGAAGATCGAGCCGGATGTCTAGTTGAGTTTGATGAAAAGCTTCTTGAAGCAGCCCTTGAAGAAAATCCTGCTTTATCAGTTGAGGAATTGGCAGTGGTTCTCAGTTTAACCATACAACTGTTCATCGTCATCTTCAACAACTTGGAAAAGTTCCTAAACTTGGAAAATGGGTGCCTCATGAATTGTCTGAAAACAACCTCAAATCCCGAGTTGTCATCTGCTCTTCTCTCCATTCTCGCCAACTTGTTTCACCTTTTTTTGGATAGACTTTTGACTGGCGACGAAAAATGGATCTTTTATCGAAATGTTAAGCGTCGTAGACAGTGGCTTGGTAAAGGGGAAGGACCCCGGCCACATCCGAGAAGGGAACTTCATAGGCAAAAGGTTCTTCGTTCAATCTGCTGGGATCGCCAATGAATAATCCACTTTGAATTCTTACCACCTAATGCAACAATTAATGCTCAAATATAGTGTCAGCAATTAGAGCGTTTGAACCAAGCTTTGAGGAAAAAAAAGACCTGCTCTAGTGAATCGGAAAGGGGTGATGTTTCATCAGGACAATGCGCGACCCCAAACAGCAAGAATCACGTCACAAAAGATCGAAGAACTTGGTTGGGAGAAAATTCCTCATCCACCTTATTCTCCCGATCTTGCTCCTTAAGACTACCATTTGTTTCGAATCTTAGAGAATCATTTGGAAGAAACAGCTTTTGTAACACAGGAAGAGGTTAAAATTCACATTTGTGAGTTCTTCGAATCAAAGCTAAAAGAATTTTACGGTAATGGAATTAGTAAGCTTGTTAATAGATGGAAGGAAGTCATAGATAATCTGGGAAAATACCTTGTTGATTGAATCTGTAATTATATGTAACATTTGGTCACTTGTTTTCTTTATTCAAAATTCGGACAGAACTTATGGGATGACCTGATATTTTAAATCTCTATCGATATCTCTGAGCTGCTGTATTATGATTACTTACATTATTTTTATTCTTATATTATATGTATGAAGATAGATAGATAGATAGATAGATAGATAGATAGATAGATAGACGGTGAAGTGAACTGACTGAGATAGAAAGTTCAGACTCATGGCTGTCCTAATTACTAATTTCTCCTATCTGTTCTCCTGATATTGTCTGACTGTCATAAAAGCATTATCAGGTTCAAATTTTTTATCTTTGGCGAAACGAAAAAATGTTTTGTATATAAACAGGTATGTAGGATGGAAATTTGTGGAAAACGGTTCGATGTTATTATTTTTTTATTTAAACTGTTGTCAAAGTTTCGTTCTATAAGATCATAATCAGAAGAAAACTGAAATTAAGAATCATACATCAAATATGGATCGGAATCCGACAGAATCGTAAGTTAGAAGACAAATAGGAATCGCTTGACGATCTAACATGCCTCCCTTTTATTTTTATTCATATGAAGTTTTAATAAAATGAAACATGTTTAATTGATAAAGTTCATATATATATATATATATATATATATATATATATATATATATATATATATATATAAACTTTATGAATTTAACATGTTTCACTTTTTATTTAAGCTTCATCAGAATAATAATAAAGGAACCATATATTATATATATATATATATATATATATATATATATATATATATATATTCGACCCTGATTGCGTATTCGAATCTCAAAATGGTCAATTTGTCAAGAAGGTGACATGTTGATGTTATTGTACTGAAAATATTATTGGTCTTTATGAAAGTGTGAATTATATTTGTGCATGCATATTGTAAATCTCTGTCTATATCTCTGAGATGAGATAATTACTTACATTATTTACATTATTCAGACTGTTATACTCATATATATATGTGTGTGTGTGTGTGTGTGTAGATAGATAGATAGATAGATAGATAGATAGATAGATAGATAGATAGATAGATAGAAAGGGAACTGACTGAGATAGATAGTTCTGTCTCATGGCTGCCCTAATTACATATTCCTCCTATCTGTTCGGGTTTGATATTTCGATATAAGTGTTTAAATACTATTATACTAGGTCGGCAGTTATCCAGAGCCAGCTGAAGGATTGCTACTACATAAGCTTCCTCCTCTAATCTCTCCACACACACACACACACGACTTTTTGTACTACTAACAAAAGCTGAGCAAGTATAGATAATGTGTATGTATGCATGTTTGGACACATGAATGAATAAATTGACAGATATAGCGGTTAATGAATTATGTAAGCTTTTATCAATAACGTAAAGATACTATTTACATTAAATTGAAGATTAGCCACTTATTTTGACGAAGTAGCATAATTTTTATTATGCATTATCATCATTTGGCTTCTTTTTTTACTGTTACATCGTAATACTTCCTTCAGTCGTTCATCCACTTTCTTAATATCCGGCCGAGACTTAGTTCCTGCTAAGAAACGATTGGTGGTTAATTTACTAATCGGACGTAGTACTGGCCACATAAAAACCCAAACTATCCGCATCTTTGAAATAAATAAATAGAAAAATATGTAAAGTAAAATATCCAACAAGCTCCTTTGTAAACAATACCAACGAAAACTTATGATTATGGAAATACGACTGAAGTAACGGCCATCTTGACAATATAAACTTCATCCCCAGCCAGAAAATCTAAAGGTCAATTCGTTCAGTAGAAAAATTAGTTCACAATAGAATGTTAACATAAATGGAGGCAAATTTTAAAACCATTATAATGCAAAGTAAGCAATTGTGAAAACAACAGCATATATTTTGAAACAAATCAGTAAAAAAACGGGGTTTATGCAATTACAACAAATTTTCAGTTATTCCTATATTTCATTGTATAACCAAGTTTGGTCAAATTATTGACATACTATCCATAACTTGAGGTGTCTTAGCTTCTAAGAAATATCTGTCTTGAAGGAATATCAAGCAGTGCCTTTGTGGTTACGAACTTTTCTATCAGACGAGTAATTGTTGATAAAGCAAAAGGATCCTGTCGTTACTTGTTTTATAAGCTCTCATCGTTGCTGGTGCACTCTCATAATTAGCCTAATATAGCTTAACAAGCTCCAGTCGAGAGTCTAAGCTAAGCTTTGACATATTTTTCAGAGAATGAGTTGTCAAAACAAACCCCAGCTTATATACGTTAAATGTGTTACAAATAGCGTTTCATTGCCAGATTGGTCTATGTTAAAAAAAAAAAAAAAAAAAAAAAAAAACATTAAAACTTGTACACTTTTATTTTCACTCTATATTATATAATATTAATCAATTCGTTATCATGGATCGAGTGAATCTGTAACACTGATTAAACGTTCTTCAAGGTATGTTTGTTATTGCAATGTTCTTATACATAGTATAAATAGATGGGATAGATTAAGACAAATAGACTCAAGATTACCTGATAAACAGTAAATATTGCTTTATATATGTAAGTATATAATAATTCTAGTTTATTTATGTAGTATTCAGATGATAATGTATATTTGTAAAAGAGTGTGCGCATGTTTAGTAGACATTACATTTGTTGGATTTTCGAATGTTTATTAGGGAATATTTTTATGTACATACCGTCTGTTATAGATCAATATTCGTTAGATTCTTTAATAATGGATTCGATAAAGGCTAGTGATGTAATATAATAATTTGACGTGTCTTTATAATTGGTAATATTGTTACTAGTAGTCTCTCGAAGTACTTTCTAGATAAAGAATTATATTTTTAAGGTGATTTTACTAAAATCAAACTTGTGACCAGTTTTTTTTTCCTCTGTGTTACGAGAGAGTTTGAATGCTCGTCTAAACGTAAATCTCTTTTATGTCCGTAGATACGGGCTTCTAGATCTCGTGATGTCTCTCCGACATAAACTCTTGTATATTGCAAACGAATTATTTGATAAGTACCGGCATCTGAATTGGTGCTGGATTGATTTTTCTTTTTAATTATATCTCCGATTGCCTTGGGTGGGGAGGTAAAAATCATAGTATTAGGGATAACTAATTTATTAACAAGTTTAGTAGAAAGAGTATTAAAGGGTAGGATTATGAATAGATAGATAATCACGCTCGTAAAATGAACTCAATGTAGTTAATGGCAGAAGTGATATTTCAGGTTGTGGAACTCAATTTAGTGTAAAGTGTAAACTCTTAAATAAGGCATATTTCATATGTTTGATTTGTACGAACACTCGTAAATACGAGTAAAAGGAGTAGATAGGTTCGCCTATCGCCCGGGTCACACTCCTCCACTTCTTTAGAGACGGAGTAGAGGTTTATCCCTTGTTTCCTGTTTCCTTCTAAAGTCTGCTACAACTCTATACCTCCAACGTATCCTGTTCGCAAATCGTCCTGTTCACACTCCTCCCCTGTCTTTTTAACAGGAGTATAGGTTAATTCCTTGTTCCCTGTTTAGGATCGGTGTCCCGGTTTCTTTTAAAATATTTTTCATTCCCTTTCACTCCCAGTAGCACCTTGCGTCTAAGTGGAATTGTTGCCTTGGGGACGAATTGATTAAAAAAAAAAATACGAAGTCTTATTTTTGACGATAAATGCATGCCCCGTTCTGCTGTAAAGATTTTCTTTTATCGGATCTAAGCAAAGACGTTCAGCCCCTGGAATCTAATGCCATTTACGTTCAGTACAAAACGTATCAAGTGAGTTTAAAACTTCCTAGCTGTCTTTTGAGGAGAAATCTTCTGCTTCTGTGTAGCGCGTCACTTCAGGATTTGGGCGATCATCAATTCCTACCCTTCTTAAATCTGCTTCTAAGCAATGTTTGTCCATTTAATATCGCTCTTCATCCTTGTTCTACCATCTATTTACACAAGCTCATTAATTATGTTACGCTTATTTTTCCTCTGTCCATCTTTCCTTCAACATGCTCTATGCGTGACATATTTTCCAAGCCAGCTTTCCTTATTAGCCTTTACATTTCTGCTGTCTCCTTTTGATACGACGTATAAGTGTCATATTTGTTTCCATTTAATCTAAAATATCGTCGTGGCTCATATAAAGTGACATTGCATGTGCTTATGCTAAATACTGTTCGTAGTAACTCTATACGGATCTCGTGGGAAATTTTCTTTTGCCTTTCATTTCATGTCGCTAAATGGTTTAGGGAAAATGTTACATCGCTTCAGATTCCGTAATGCTGGACATAAAGTCTTGCGTGCAGCATAAATGAATTTCAACTATTTTAGTAAGGATAAAAGAAATCGGTTAATAATATTAATAAATTCGTTGCTATTAAAATAAATGTGCAGCAAAAAATATGAACTGGAAAACCAGAAGTTTAAGTATAATTATACAGACAGAATGTAGGGAGTTAATAATATATATTTTTTAAATCCCATGAACTTCCATGACGTAGGCGATCACTGTCCTCCACTAAGTAATTTTCTTTATTATCTGTGAATGTCTATGACTTACTGGGAAACAGATATTTTTTCCCCATTAAATTCTTAACATTTTTTAATTTAGATTTTTCTTTTCGACCGAATGACTTTTTTCTGTATGTCGTATCTCTTCAGGACGTTGGCAATCACAGCTATCCACAACTTCCTGTCCTTTCTAATCCTTAGTAAAATTTGTCTTTTTTTTTCTGCGATAACCTCTAATCCCTAATTATACATCATTTACACAATCTATTCTTATCACCTTAGCTCTGGATCTAGGCAATATTTGTTCATTTAATATGCTCCCACCACGTCCTTGTTCTACCATCTATGTACACAAGCTCCTTGCTTCAATTAATCGTTGCTTTCTTCTGTCTCTCTTACATGAATTATGTCCTGTGAGTGTCGAATTCTCCGAGGACTCTTTCTTCAGTATGTGCCCTATAAATATCAATTATTTCTGATTCTAACTAAAAGCGTTCTTTTTGTTTCCATTTTCCTTAAAACTTCCTAAATGTTTACATTCTCAGTCCATGGTATTCGCATCATTGTTCATTAAAATCGCATTTCTATCGCCTCAATCCCTCTTTTTATCTATGTGGAAATTGTTCAGCATTCACTGCCATCTAAGAAAACCTATATTACATATCAGTTAAGGATTATTTTTCTTTGTTTCGCACGAAATGTTTCTGTTGCATAATAATTTATTCAGTTTTTATAGATCTAAAATAGAGAACATCGGCGTGGTGTAATGGTTAACAAGCTTGTTCGCAAGATCATTTACAACTGAGTAATGAGTTCGAACCGCACTGGGTGCTTCACACTTCCGACCTAGTGCCAAATGTAAGCTTCGCTTAGAAAATTACTTGGGTTGTTGGACATTGTGTAACGGTTAGCAATCTTGTCTCACTAGATCAAATTTGACTTAGTTGTGAGTTCGATGTTCACTGGGTGCTCCATACTTTTGGCATTATGCCACATGTAAGCTAAGCTTAATAAATCGCTATATAAACCTAAAATAGCAGCAATCCTTGTCACTCATTTACTTTTTCTCTCCCTCTTTTCAAACGGAAATTCGATAGTAAACACATTCTTAATTTTCGCTTTCCTAATTTTTTTAATGCTCAAAGAATACAGTCCAATGATATACAAGAAAGGTTGCGCGGCGCATCACGGCCCAAACGAATTAATTTTGTGGTCGTTCGAAGCCAAATGATCTGAAAATGGTCATGCTCATAATTTTCGTACCATAGTAAGAAATGTGTACTAAGAATAATAAATAAACACAGGTTAGAGCGATTAGAAATATATGCTACTTTTAATAGAGTCCAAAAATAAAGTACTTCTGCCATATCTGAACTGAAACCACCCAGACTTTACTTCCCAGTTTTGATCAAGTCCGAAAGCGTTTACGCGGTCTTGTGACTGATGAATTATTTTCCACCCTTCAACAGTTATTCCGCAGACGAAACACTGCAAGCCTCTCTCTAACTCTATTGCGATTTTCGATGGCTAATGTTCGGACGAGCGACATTCCTTAGTTCTACCAATTCTTACCCTCAAAGCCAAGACCGACCATGTCACGGACACTGTTTCGAGTCCCCCTTCCCGGCTTCGTGTTTCATTGGTAAGACAAATGTTCCACTCAAACAGCTTCTTCTCACAAACAGCTAAATATTGTAACCGACTCCCAAGTGGAAGCTTTTTTGACCTCTACACAATGTTAACATTTCCATATCTGGAATTAACCGTTATTTATAACCAACATACTTTTACCGATCATACGACACTCTCCTTCAATAAAAATCTACCTTGCGTAGCTCTTTGGCCTTTTATTTAATGAACATTAATAAAAAGAAATGTAACTGCTGTAACAAATAGAGATTTGACATTATTATTGATTCCAGTAATACTTTCGTCGGTTTCGTTTCTCTTCTCAGGATCTCCAGTACTTCCAAACTCTTTGCATCAACATTATTATTATTATTATTATTATTATTATTATTATCATAGGTAGTAGTAGTATTAGTAGTAATATCTGCAAAGCTAAAGGGCTAAACTAAACTGACAACAATGTCTCATCATTTTACAGTTGATGTGGCTGGATCTAGCCGTAAGTTCTATGTTAACATTTTCTTCAAGTCTCGCTTATGGAACTCTCCTCGGGTATTTTACATTCCAGTTAATTTTGATATTCAATAATGGAAATGCAATGTGAATCGTTATCTGCTGTCTTCTAAATTCTTGTTCTTTTATCGCTCTCTTTCCTTAATAACGTTTTTTTTTTCCCCATATTCTCTCATACTCAGAAAACCTGTTGCGTCTTAGCTGCTTTATTGCCTTACTCTGGTGAAATCATTAAAAAAATGCGCACTTGTATATTATTTAAAAATAATTGCAGCTTAATTTTATTGAAAGAATAATTAGCAAATACTCTATTTAATATAAACGATGCTAATCGGTTCTGTTTAACATATAAAGTTTTCACTGTGAATTAGTGAAGGATTATCTTTTATTTATTTATTTTTTTCATTAAGTATTATCGAGACAAATACGTAATTTGCGTGTCAACTCTAAATATATGGGTTTTCCGTGAACTTGGTACATTTCATTTTAACCTAGTAACATGAATATTAATTGGATATGCGCTGATGCAAATTAGCAGAGTAATAATAATTGTAATATTTTGTGAATTCCTTTCGTAAATTATTGGTCCTGATCTGGCATCTCGGCTTCAGTCACTTTCCTGAGCCTTTTCTATAAATTCTTTCATGGTAATTGTACTGATGAGCTTTCCTCTTTGATACCTTGACGTCAGGAGTACTACTAGATTGGATGTAAGATGTCATCATATAAATAAGGCGTAATAGTAGACAGGTGGAGTAGCGATAAAGTGAGTGGGCAGCGATATAAATAACCTGAACTTTAAATACATGCTTAAAGTTTAAATGAAATCAGTGCAAAAATATAGCCGTGATTATTGCTTTATTTATTTTCTTCACGGCTACATTAAAGGAAATTAAATATGGACAATTTTTTCTTGCCAGAATCTATTTTACACAATTATAAGCCTGCCATTCGCCACTGCATTAAATATTGCAGTCACATTTGATCTAGTGCTTCTCCTGTGTATTTCAAAATTCTTGAGGAAATACAAAGAAGAATCTGCAATGTTATCGGTCCTGACCTGGCATCTCGTTTCAGTCCCTTTCCCACCGCCGTAACGTACCTGCCCTGCGCCTCTTTTATAAATGTTTTCATCGTAATTGTTCAGATGAGCTCTTTGCTATGGTACCTAGAATTTAAGAATTTAAAAGAAAAATCTTAAAAGAAAAGCAAAAAAGCACTGAACTGTCACGTGATGTCTGTCCTTCTGTATGGCATCAAATACTCGACAATCGCCTGAACGATAAAGAATAGACTTAAAGCAACAGAAATGTGGCTCTACAGAAAGATATTGAGAATACCATGGATTGAACATGTAAGCAACGTTGAGGTTTAGGAGAAAATGGAAAAAGAAAGGAAACATACTTAACATCGGGAAGAGGCAGTTGAAATATCTGATGCATGTAATGAAGAAAAGGGCTTTAAAAACCTCGTACTCACACAACAGATTGAGGGAAAAGTGTGACAGAGGAAAGCAGCGTGAAACATACTTGATGAAATGAGTAAATGGATGGTAGAGCAGGTTTTCGGAGAGATAACAAAAAAAAAAACTTATTGAGCTGCAAAGAATAGGAAGATGTTGTGAGCCATGATCGCCTACGTCCTGAAGGGACACAGCACAAAAAAGAAGAAGACTGTACTGGCAATGAGGGCTCATCAATTTACAGTTGAGCTGGTTAGAGATAACCGCAAGTTAAATGTTAACTGTTTCTTTTCTCGCACTTGTCGCTTGTGGAATTATTTTTCGGCTCCATGCTTTTCAACAAACCTTCATCTTCAAAAATTTAAATGCAATGTCACTGGTTATTTACTGTCCTTCTGATTACTTTTCTATTGATCTCGCTCCTTAATAATGTTTCTACTTTCTAATTCTTTCACACCCAGTAACCCCTTCTGTCGCAGTGGTTTTACTACTCAAACTTAAATGTCTCAAACCTAAGGGAAGCAGGCGAATAACGTATCCACTACGCCAACCTTCTACTACAGAGAGCAACATTGTAAAATGAACACTAGAAACACTATGTAATGAAGCAGACTTTAGACTGATCCTAGCCAGCCTATCGAGAAACAGCACTTCTGAAGAAGAGCACATGCATACTAGACTGATTCTAGCCTAAAAGAGCTAATTGGAAACATTGCGATCTTAGGCAGAAGGTACATATTCTACAGGAAGTGGAGGAAACGCCAGACATTAATCTTGAGCAGAGCGCACAGATACTAAACTGATCATAGGTAAAGTACCGGAAAGCGGCAGTTTGATCCTGAGTAGAGTACTAGACTGATCCTAATCAAAGTAGCTTGGTAGGAAGATTTTGATGCGAAACATAGGACAGCGATTCTACACTGATCCTACGCAGTAGTGGAGGAATGCAACACATTAATCCTGTTCAGAGCATACAGATACTAGACTGATCCTAACCAAAGGATTAACTAGTGACACTTTGATCATAGGCAAAAGGCACAGATAATGTGTAGTGAACCCAGATAAAAAAAAAAAAGAATTAAATTTAAAATAAGGGATTTCCTTTCCTTTAAAACCCATATTTCTTTTTTTTTCTCTCTTTCTATCCCTTTCCCTATATACTTCTTTTCCAACTAATGAGAAGTTAACATTTAAAAAGACGAAGAAGAAAAAAAGACTGAACACAGCTGCAGAAGTTTGCTTGACCATGGTCTAATTTTTGTGACTAAAAATCTATCAAAATAGGAGAGGCTCCACACATAACTTCCGCTTTAAGAAATTAAACAAGAAAGGAACCCCGGAAAATAAAAAAAAATTGGCCAAATAAAATTAAAAATACAAACAGACTTCTGATGCTAGTTGAAACCATACTCGCGCCAGTATTCCAGAGTCCTGATTTAAGGGATATAAACAAACAGCCGAGATATAGAAGGAGAGAAGAGAGCGCCTGATTTCAGTCAAGTGTGTCACGTGAAAAATGTAAGTAGTCGTCTGTTTAACAAATTTTTCTGCCATTTTGAAGGCCTAGAAAACAAACCATATTTACGTCCGCAACAAGTAAACACACACTCGAGTGCCACCAAGGTCCCACTTGTAAACTATCAAATACCGAGCCGAACAGACTTGCACCAACCCGAATTACTCACTCCAATCAAAATCAAATAAAGAAACATCTATTATAGGTTTATAACTTTGAGTTCGTTTATTTCTGAAGTTTCCGATAAATACTGTTATGAACCTATGGAACTTTTTCAAAACTAAACTGATACGAGCATTTAAACGTTGGTCACAGACAAAGCGCACAGATACACAAATGCTACACAGATCCATATGTGCATAATCCAGCCATTTTTTTTATGGATATTATGCAATATGGTGATGAGGGTAGTGTAGTGATTATCGTTGTGGAAAGTGAAATCGGTGAGACGTTTAAGTTCCGGCCAAATCTGTTGCATTCATTTTATCACTAATAGTCTAGGGAAAAGCATGAATCCACTTTTCCCCAAAACTTCCAGCTATAGGTTAAATGCGTTCAGTCAGTCAAGGAAAAATATAACTCTACACTGCAAATTGTGGAGAAAGCAATGGGAAACCATTTTATTACTTTTCCCAAGACGTCGTGGCCCTTCCCATTTAATAAAGAAAAATAAATATGTTCATGGCTGGGATCACTTACGTTCTGAAACGAGATGGCATTTAACAGAAAAATGATACAGTTGGAATTTAATAAATAAAGTGGGTTTGACCATGTAAACAATATGAATAAAAAAAAGACATTAGAAGAATAAAATAAAAAGTGGAGAATAATTTGCTATTTTGGCATTAAGTTCGACCACACGGTCCAAGCAAGATATTACGTCTGCTTGTCTGCCATATTTACTACCATGTTACTTAAGTGTTAAAACAGTTTCTCTTCGAACATCTCTGAATATTTAGTACCCGCTTTAGAATTCAGTGCGCTACAAAGTGGAATCTGCTGCAACGTTGTTTATCCGTAATCTAATGGTTATTTTAATGCGCCATATCTTTTCAGGAGGTTGGCGATCATGTCTCTCCACCTTCCCCCTATCCCTTGGAGCTCTCAGCAAGCTCCTTCCCTCTGCTCCCCCCCCCAGACCATGTTCTGTCATCCACCTGCTCAAGCCCGCCAGGGATGTTACTCGCTGCTTTTCCTTGTCTCTCTTTCCCTCTGTTCTACCCGTGAGTATTTGAATCTCTTTGCCCTCCTTCCTCATTATGTGTCCCATAAACTTCAGTTTCCTCTCCCTGATATTAAGCATGAGCCTCCTCCTTGTCTGCATCCTCTCCAAGATCTCATCGTTCCTCACACGCCCAGTCCACGAAATCCTCAGCATCCTACTGAATAACCACATCTCCATTGCCTTGAGTGTCTTCTTCATCCTTCAGGAAATCGTCCAGCATTCGCTGCCGTAAAGAAGGACAGATGTCACGTAACAGCTCAGTATCTTGTTCTTTGTTACTTTGTCTCGCAATATTCTGCTTAGCTTTTGGGATGTGACTTTGGACATCCCAATACCTCTACGGATCTCGGTGTCAAACTTACAAAGTTCAAATCCTGGGTGAGTTATTTTGTTTTCACTTCGAATTAATGCAATTATAAAAAGTATGACTCCATACATACTTCCACTCATGTGAGACATCCTGAGTATGACGATAAACTACATCCGCGTCCAGGGCAAGACTATAAACTACGTCCAACAGCAAGGCCTCTGATCAGGAGGTTTTGAGGAGCGTGGAACCAACTCTGAATTGCTGGTGTTCCCAGATCCCTCTGACACGGGGTGGTAGCACCTGTTAGGGTCCCAGTTATGGGGAAGTAGTTAACACCCAAACTTGTGTAAAAATAGGTTTTAATATCAGAAATACTTTGTAATAAAAAATTATTGCCAGAAATAATTTTTCAAGGAAAAATTATTATCAGCAATACTTAAAAAATACAAGTAATACAAACAGCTATACATTCTTTGAAAGAATAGTTTGAGAATGGAACTCAAAATACAAAATAGTGCGAACAAACTATTACCAAGTGAGTAATTTAAAAAAAAAAACTTTTTTACGAAAATAAAACCATCCAAGATTGTAAATTTCCTAAAAGAAGTTGGATTGTACTAAAAATATGAGTAATTGAAAAATGGTTCAAAAATATATGTATACATACACACCTTTTTTACCAAACTATAGCTATGAATCTATTTCAAAAATTTTGTTAGCATTAAATGACCCACTGTGGTTGATATGCCATAAACAAAACTGCCAACCAACCAACTTATGTGAGGGAATACTCCTTGCTCTTCGTAAAGCGTTTCTTTATATTAAGCTCACATAATACAAGGCCTTAGATTCAGTCAAACTTACTTTTAAAGGGGTAAGTATTAATGATGTGTAATGGGAATTAAAAAGGTGGTGTTAATAAGTGATGCTTATGAGCATAAGGAGGATAGCTAACGATTGACCCTTACTTGAAAAGTTTAAATTGGGGTATTTCGTGAAACACACAGGCTGGAGTCTGCGCTACAACGTGGTAGTTGCTATAGTTATATCGATAGTCTAGTGAGAGACGAGCAACGTTTTGTTGGTGGCAATAGGGTATGCTATGTGGGAAAAGAGTACATTATTCACAAAGCTATCTAACTGAATTGAGTGATCCATACACCCGGCTTAATCTACGCTTAGAAAACCATTTGAGCACTTCGACGTTGTGCAATGGTTAGCAAGCTTGTCTCATATGTAATACGCTCTTAATAAATCAACAATTATTATGGGGAATATTAAGATACTCAATTGACATGCAATACTAGCATCATGAAAATAAAATCAGAGGCTGACTATACATTTGGGGAGTGGTATAACGGTTGTGTTTTGGTACTCAAGCGAATGGCAAGCAACCCTCAACCAAAAAAAAAAAAATTTTTTAATGGAAATCTCCGGGTTAAAGTAAATAGTTTTGATGCTCAAAACCAACCATCGTTTGAATATTTTTACATACTTTAAAAATAGAAAAAAAATAAACACTTATCCGTATACAATATGAATTTTGTTTTTTACGGCTTGTTTTTTAAGACGTGTTTCGTTGTACAGTTTAGATATTCTGTCTACTTATTTTCGTTAAGATCCTTTCATACTCTCGGTTAACATTTTTTAATGTCATTACTGAACGACGAGAAAAAAATCATCGTCTTTATACATTTGAATATTATAGTATACCTGTCAGAAAAAAAGTAGTTCTGTTATCTGAAAGTTATCTTTTTTATAAATGGAGTGAGCAACGCTACGTCAGTGGATGACTAAAACCGTTCTGAAAGTTAAATTTCTTACAAATAGAGTAAGGAACGCTGCATCATCGTATGACAGCTGAAACCGTTTAAAGGGAGGTAACTAAGTATAGTTTCGAGAGTTTTTTTACGACATGACTAGTAAAAAGAGAAACTATAATTGTAAACCTTGGCATTTCAACCTATCTATTATACACAATTTTAAATATTTGTGGAGTATTCATAATTAAATTTTTATTGAGATTTGGTTTCAATTTTTTAGTATATATAGCTTCCAGAATTATTAGCTTAAGTTTATTTTTTCTTGAAAAAGTATAATTAAAGGTACAAGAATTTATGCTGGTAGGTTTTTTATATGGAGAGTTGGTGAACTAGTTATTTAGTATTTATCATTTATCTAGAAAATGAATTTATAATTGAGTCAGTTATGTGCCATCCGTGATACACGCTTAGGCGATCATGTATCATTCGATATATGACTGACAAAGCAGATTTTTCCCGCAATAGGTTGCCATTTCTTTCTGCCGTAGACCAGTTGCCATAGAACCCGGTCTGTTCTGATATTTACCCATAGTTGGTGGGAGAAGAAAAGAATTACTACTTTTCTCACGTAAGGGAATTTAATGGATATGACTGGAATTCGAACTCGGCTCTCCGATTTCTCAATCCGAGCCACTATTCATTACTCAGCCTGCCTGCTTATTTATAATTATAATAGTGAATGTCGAAATTACTATAAAATGGCAAGTATACAAAACCTAATAAACCGTGCAAAAATTAATTCATCCACAATACAGCGTTCCACATTCTATTTGTAAAAAATAACTTTCAGATAACACAACAATTTGTCTCTGACACTAATGGTTACTATAATATTCATTATTATAATAATACACTGATGATGACATGGATATGTCGAAAGTACCTGGTAATAAAACAAATATGTATAAAACCGACGATTTTCTCTCGTCTTTCAGTAATGACATCAAAAAACTTATCCGCGAGGATGATAGGATGTTAATGAAAATGAATAGAGAGAATGTACAATGAAACATGCCTTAATGAAAACATGCGTTATTACATCTTTCATTTCGGTGGGAGTGATGGAGTGAAAAATTGTCCACACCGTCCATTGTACCAAGCGCTTTCAGACAATTTCTTAAGAAAAAGTCTGGCTGAAAAAATAATTTATATATAAATGAAATTACCGAAAATATCTCGCTTTAAGAAGGGCACTGTATATTAAACATCTCTCTCACACTAACAATCTCACCTCGTTTAACAATGGGACTGACGTGCTAAAAGGTAAAAAATATAGAAAGCACTATTCCTATTTTATTGAAAACAACACAAAAATATATAATAAACACGAAGAGAAAACAAAAACAAACATCCCTTGAAAATGGTTCAGGAAGAAGACGAAAACCCTTGGGAAAATGCAAGGTGTGGACAGTTTTTGTACTCCATCACTCTAAACCAAACGAAAAATTTTAACAACGCTGGAGAAACAAAATATAAAATTAATAACATTTTACTTGTCCGGCATATATATATATATATATATATATATATATATATATATATATATATATATATATATATATATATATATAATGAGCTATGGGATAAGAATATATATATATCGACACAAATAACTAAGAATCGATACACAATAATTGCAGTCGTATTTCAACACATAACGATGGGTCTCCTCAGGCGATGGTAAATTAAGGGAGAGTGAGTGATTATTTGGTTTCAAAAGCAAAATACATCATTTTTTGAAAATAAATGTAAAAATAAAGGCTTCTGAGATTTACCCTGATCAACCAATCGAATATGATCTACTTTGAATTCAAACTAATTGAAAAAGAAAAAACTTAGAAATTATTATCTTACAAATGTGTTATGCCCAGATATTAATTTAAAGACTGATACAAATGGTTACAATAACTGTTCACATGTCAGGGAATCAACATTAATATTTATCTGCTATGTATTGAACCTCTTTTAAATTAAATGTTACGAAAGTTGGAAGTGTACTATATTCTTTCTCGTCGTATCTGTAATATATATATATATATATATATATATATATATATATATATATATAAGGATCAAATACTAATATTCCATGGTTATAATTTATTACATTGGAATCCTAATCACGATCCAATTCATCAGACCTACAAACTCAAAAAGCTTTTAGAATTTATAGGTCTGATAAATTGGATCGTGATTACAATTCCACTGTAATAAATGATAACCATGGAATATTAGTGCTTGAGCCTTTTATATTATATTCTATAGATATATTATATTCTGTCCTGGACATTCAGTTCTACCTGGATTCTATCCTCTCAGAATTTATATATATATATAATTTATATATATATATATATATATATATATATATATATATATATATATATATACTAATATTATCTCTCTCTCCTTCTCTCTCTCTCTCTATATATATATATATATACATATGTATACCACACTAATATTCTCTCTCTCTCTCTATATATATATATACATATGTATACCACTAATATTATCTCTCTCTCTATATATATATATATATATATATGTATACCACTAATATTATTCTCTCTCTCTCTATATATATATATATATATATATATATATTGATGCATGTTTCATTAAATAATATAGACATGTTTTGTGTATTTATTTTATGCAAATTCTTTCTATATCGTCTGATAACCTTAATAACATTATCATTAAAAGAAGAAAGAAAATCACAATATTGATGCCTATTTTTTAATCCTATCTAAGCTTTCGGCTTACATAAGCCATTATCAAAGATGACAATTATATTACAATATATTAAACAATACACGGACAAAACAATAATGATAGTCTGTTTTTGCTTACGTGGAAGATTTTCAAGCAACGACAAACTCGTGCAAATGAGACGCTGGAAACGAAAATCGCACCGCAGCTCATGACTTCACACATAATCCTGCGAGAGTGAAAACGAGAAGTATTAAATACGGGAAGCCGTTGGTATAAGCCAATGGCTTCTGTTATCAATTATTGGCATTGATGAATATTTCTGGAGATTTCATAGTTTATTTTGTTCAGGTTAGGATTCAACTGTTATAAACTATGAAACCTCCACAAATAATTCACTATTAATTTTCAATGGTACAGCGTCATGCAATAAGGAAAAAAATAACCAGATTAATGAAACAATGAACTCGGCCAGAACTTAACACCTAAATTATTGTTTTATCTATAGTTGTCACATTTTCCCCTCCTTGCCATTACTTCAGTATTTAAACTCTCATCGCCCACCTAATCTTCTTAATCCTCGCGTTGCGTAACCGCCACAACGTCAGTGTTAATCCCACCACGTGTCACCTTTTCGGTGACGAACAGAAACAATTACACACGTTACCTGTCAAGAATATTCACCAGTTTTGTAGAATTATTATGTTTCAGTCTTTTAACAATTTATTTATGGTTGAAAATACGAATAAAACCCTATCTCTTTTGTATTAGCAATGTTTTCCGGTAATTTTAAAATATTTAAAAGAAATTAAATATTTGTTACATTCTCTTATTATCCACTTATTTTTATCCTTTATCTTTTAATTAACAAATTAATATATATATATATATATATATATATATATATATATATATATATGTGTGTGTGTGTGTGTGTGTGTGTGCGTGCGTGTGTGTGTGTATATATGTATATATATATATATATATGTGTGTGTGTGTGCATAGTTATATATGTGTTTGTGTGTGTGCATATATATATATGTGTGTGTGCATATATATATATGTGTGTGTGTGCATATATATATATGTGTGTGTGTGTGTGTGTGTGTATGTATGCATATATATATATGTATGTATATATATATATATGTATATATATATGTATATATATATGTATATATATATATATATATATATATATATATATATATAAAGTAAACATTGAAGTCAACACTCAGAGGCGACAGGCTGTTTCATGCTAGACGCAATCATCAGGCCGCCTGACGATTGCGTTTAGCATGAAACAGCCTGTCGCTTCTAAGTTTTGACTTCAATGTTTACTTTTATATTACATACGCTCTATCTCTGATATTGAGCACTTTATCCCATAAATATAGCACACATGAAAACTATATTTCTACACACACACACACACACACACACACACACACACATATATATATATATATATATATATATATATATATATATATCGGCGCGTGCCTGAGTGGTGAGAACGTTCGTTTTTTTACGGTTGATTTGTCAGGAAGAAGATTTCCTGATGTTATCAGTCTGGAGGTGCATCTTTGGAATATGCCTGAAATTGACCCAAGCCTTACGAATGAAAGTGGGTAGACGGAGCCCTTGCGAGCCGTCGGTAGTTGTGCTAGCATGAAGTCACAAGTCAACGTGACCGAAGGTTTGAGTTTGCTCAAATTGTTCAGATTGTTGATCACGCTAGATAACACACTCTCTCCCAGAAACTGTAATTAGGCTCTGCTCAGCAAATTTGGCTCCGTGGATGTTGAGCAAACACAGATGTACCTGTGATAGGGATTGTCTAGCCACCCTAACAGACGTGTATACTCGAATACTAGTAGCCTGCTGTTATATATATGCGTGTATATATATATATATATATATATATGTATTCATGCATAAATATGTATGTATATGTTATATATATATATATATATATATAAATATATATATATATATATATATATATATATATATATATATATATATGTATATATATGCATATATATATATATATATATATATATATATTTAAATATGTGTATATACCGGCCTGAATATATATATGTATATATGTATATATATGTATGTACTGCTTTATATATTTGTATATATATGCATATATATATGTCGGACCTTGTCCATTTTTAATTTATATATATATATATATATATATATATATGAATATATATATATATATATATATATATATATGAAAAAAAAATATATATACATACATACATACATATATATATAGAGAGAGTTTAACCCGGATATAAGAGAGTTGACGAGACCGGACAAGTCACTTATATCCGGGTTGCTCTTATATCCGGGTTTGGTCTATTTTATATACATTAACACAGGCTCTAATTTGGGACCAGAGAAAATCTCTCTTATATCCGGGTTTCTCTTATATCCGGGTCTCTTTTATCCGGGTTACACTGTATATATAAATGTGTAATTAAATGCGTCACATAATTATTACACAGTCACTTATATATGTGTGTTGGAGTATACCTATGGACGATAATGGGTATATCCCTATTCACATAGATGCAGTAGTAAACACTGTATGTTGTTCTGCAGTTGGAGATTCATTGTGGAAAACACTTGACTCACTTTTAGCAGTTGATTACTTCTTCAACGCACCGCTAGCGAATCGTATATGCGTTTTTTGAGTCCATATTTATCATCGTTCATTACCAACCTTCGTTTGATCATTCTATTCAATAGTCTTCCCTAATTACAACAATGTGTGTGTTTTTGTATGTGTGCGTAATAATTATGTGACTCATTTTGATACCTACCGAACTCCATCCAAAACACCTTTGTAGTATAATAACCTCATCCACATGTAACAATAAAGGTTAAAAAATAATGGAAGCGCTAAAAATAAAAAATAAAAAGCCAACAATCAATACTATGAACTATGAACACAGCCACAATATGCTGACCGTGTTTGAAAAATAAGTAAAACATTCCCATCACTCTATAAATGTTGTGGATTCCGAGATGAAATTCGGTCTCCAATGAATGACAAACGCAAGAATTAAATATAAGGAAGTAAATGTATTTACACAACTATCTAACTAGTTTGTGCAAATGCGTGGCAGAACAGGGCTTAGGCGAAATACCAAAATCACGCAATTTCTTCAGGACTGGACGGTGTACAAATGAGTGGAATCTCTGCAGAGCTATGATCGCCAACGTCTTGGATGTTCCTAGAAGAATACTCTCAAACCCACGCCCGCTTTTATGTGTAAAAAAAAAATGTCCAGCTTCCGTGATCACTATCATGATGGCGTCGATAATACATCGACCCCATCTCTCTTTTTTTCAATGAAGAAGACGCCACCGGCGGATGGAAATCCCCGAGACCGAGCGCCTTCTCCCATGTCAAATGTTTAGAGTACATGTCGCTTTACCTAGTTTCCGCACTAAAGCACGATGTGACACGCGGTCTTTTCTTTACTTTGGATGCTCTTACACATGCATATTGCTATAAGTCCCAAATTGACTAATCCGCGTGAAAACTGTCAAGATGCTATCGATATTTCACCAATTCCCATCTATCTTAGTGCAATGAGGCGGGTTCTGGCGCAGGGTTGGAATATCCCGTATCCATCTTCTTCTTCCATCTCAACTGTAGAAAGAACAGATACTACGCTTTCATCCAGGCCCAGAAGTGGTAATCTTTTATAACTCAGACATACAACGAGGTTATACTACGCTAATAAATATTTGTAATTACGGTTAATGACTTATTATCAAACGAAACTCATTGATGACTTTTGTTTTCATCTTAAAAGCTTTGAAGATTTTTTTTTTTCCTAAATTTTCTCCTTTATCGAGTAGTAAATTGAATCAAGAAGAGTTTTGTTGGGATGAAGTTTTCTCTGACGTCATACACGTTGCTAAGGAATTTTTTTTTCTTTGTCTTTTCAGTCTTGTAGAATTCCTTTCACATTATTGCTGTTTTTTCTTCATTTTTTTCCTTCTTTTTCATATGTTTGCATTTGTTCGTTTTAATTCATTCTATTTTCTTTCGCGTATTTGGTTCACTGTACGTTTGTTATTTCTGTTTATATTTTTTTTCTTTTTCTTCGATTCTTTTTCATGGAAATAAAAAGAAATTCCATTTTCAATCTCCAACTCGTCCGGGCGAACAAATTTGAACGTAAAACTCAATCTGACAATTTTGACGGATTCTCTTCAGTTTATTTTTTAATGCTCGCAGTTTTCTTTTCCTGGTAATATTCACAAGTATTTTTCACATGATAATTTGTTTAATGTTTTTGCTTTTATTTTCGGCTTAACTTTTTTAATATTTTTATCTAGTATTTTTTTTAATGTTTTCATTTCATCTTTTTCCTTTACCATTTGCTTTATGATTTGTTACTTTTCTAGACCCATTTTCTCTGTTTTATTGCTACCATCATCAACAGTTATCGTGTATTCAGTTCTTCAACTTCCGATCAAAGTGCCTCATATCATTGTCAAGGACGAATGCCAAGAGATGTTTTTTGGAAAAGTAATGGCCGCCAGCAATTTCGTGCTGAAGTGGAATCGATTTTTCTGTGATGTGCTATGTCGCATTCTTGTCAGGAATAAGATTGCGTGGATTACGCACAAAGAATTCTTTTATTTTATTTTTTTTAAAATTATAATCTATTTTGCATTCAATTGCTGCATATATCGAACGGACTGTCTACCTATATACTACAAGTAAAGCAACTTTTCATTTCTGTGCCGTTTTCTTCTTTTTTTTATCGACATACATTTGCACTATTTTCTTAAATTTCATTTTAGGTGTTTCCCTTCTCTTAAGTGAGTGCGGATGGTGTAATGGATTGTGGCTCAGAATGGGATATCGGAGAGCCGAGTTCGAAATCCATTCGGATTCATAACATTCACTTGCCCACAAATAAACTTGGGAAAGATATGAATCCATCTCCTTCGCGAAGATATGGGTTAAATAGCAAAGCTCATATCTAGAAAATTATCGTTATATCTTTAAAAAAAAATGTAATGCAATATTCTCTCGTAAAGAAATAGTTATTCTTACAACCGCCAAGGTGTTGAGAAACCGTAAAATATAATCCGTCTCTTAAACAGTCTCGTTAGAGACGATTATTTATTTGGCCAGGCCAAATTTCTTCAAAATACTGGAAAACCTAGCTATGAAAAGTTATTTACTGGAATAGAAACACATTTTGGCTTAAACGATTTTGAGAATGAATCGGGCTAGGGTTTGACGAGAAAAATTGATCTAAATATATATGAAAAAAAGAAACTAATAGTTAGTATTATATATGATAAAAAAGGTAATAAATTACTACATTATTTATCGATTAAATTAAACACTTTCGGATGTGTACTTATATAATAGAGGCGCTGTAAAGATCTCGGGTCTATCTAATTTCTGATAAAAAATTGCGTTGGAATTCTTGCTTAATTGGGACGATATAGTTCCCATACCCCTATATAAAGAAAAACCGATAAGTGTAAGCGGTCAATTGCTGATACGAGTGAACTGAGTAATTCCCGGAGGGACCGTCTACGGAACTCTGGTGACCGGAATGTGGAAAAACATACGCAAAATATCCAAATAGTAAATACGCGAACAACAGAATACTTTATAAATAAAAATAAAATAAAAAATCACACCAAAATATCATGGAAAAGAAGAAAACAATATCAGCCTATAACAATAAATCAAAAATCTGTAAAATCTGTCTGAAGGTGAAAATAGCTAAAATTCGCTTCCCAAACCAACACAAAGTACTAAATAAAAGATCAGAACTCATCAGGAAATGCAGAACCGTAAACAAATTTTTACTAGGTTACTTAAAAATCGAAAACTAAAAACGAATAAGAATAAACAAAAGCAAAACAAAAAACAAAAAACAACAACTAAATAAGCAAAAATAAGTAAAATAGATTAATGCAAACCAATTAAATAATAAACAAATTAACACCCCACGAACGTATGCATAAGCAGAAGTAAACATAATAACAACCAACAACAAAATAATCAATAATGAATAAAAACATTAACAAACAACTCAATAAAAAACCCAAAACTGCATCCGGATCCACAATTATTTCCACCAAATAACCCTTCGAATAATTCAAAACATAACCGTTATCGCTCACTAAAATAACAATTATAACAATCTAACAGACGACCTAAAATGCATCACTGACACCTATATATATAAACAGTAGAGCGAAAACACAATGCATAGGGCCTGATGATTGCGTACATGAAACAGACTGTCGCCTCTGGATTTAGACTTCAATGCCGCCGTTTATATTTACATACACTCTATACCCTTTAACGCATGATTATAGCATACTTAAAACTATATTTTGTCATATATAAACTCCATACCTTAGATTTCTTCCTCCTTGAAAATACTGAGATTACTTTGCGCAAATGATGTCAGTAAGCGACAAATCTGTCACGACCATCAAAGTGTAACCTCTTTTCGACTGAACCCGCCACAGTAAACAATTCTCTCTTCGCCTTCATGTGTTTTTGTACAATTCCGTCGTTGTTGCTCTGGAGTTTTGTAAGATAATTTGATTTTCTTGGCCTTTAGAATCTTGGATGAGGGGAGCTGTACAAGTCTCTCCATATAGTAAATCTTTTGGGAAAACTTCGAAGAAAACCGATAGTCTTTTTTCAACACTTGGCTTCATATTACCAAATATCAATTATCTTTTAGATATTTATTATGTAAAAAGGAGAGGGGTTAATGTTGGTCCACACTAACTATCTTATACCTGGCTAATCCGATTCACGACCTAGTCACTCATTATAATTTATTCATTCACCACAAGAACCCGTCCATCACCAATCAATCCTCCATGCACCATAATACCACATCCTCTCTACCGTGTCATAAAAATTTAATGATAGTAAAATATATATAAAATCTGTAATGAAAAAATGAGAGGGGAGGGAGATGAACCCAGTAACAAACTGAAATATTAACACAAATCAAATTAAACATAACTGATGTTAGTAGGGCTCGCCCAGCCCTCAAAAAGGAGAAGCCGCTGTATTCTGCCCATGGGACAAAATCAAGAAGCTCTCTCACTACGGGTGTGGGAAAAGGATAAAAAATATAATATAAAGCTGACCCAGTCGAGGGCAGGCCAAAACAAACTAGTTCGGGGGGGAACTCGACTTGAATCATAACCAAAGAGGCAGCCGGGAACAGGCCAGGAACAACACTTACGTTAACTAATCATCTTTTATCTGGTACCTTGTTTCCTTAAGCAGAAGAAAATGCTGAGGCCAACTGGACGCCCCCACGTTAATATTCCATTCCGTCAGCAAAATGCACAACAAAATGATAATACTATGAATCCCAACATTCGTATTATCTTTTGTTCAGTAAGATTTTCATCTCTCAATCCAATTGCCGGCGTGCTGGGTATCCTTGCCAGTAACGTGTACAAAGATGAATGTCAGGAGCATTCAACCTAAGTATTGAAAAAGTCTATCCAGGATGTCTGCGCTTCAATAGACAATGAACAATTGTGTAGCTTGATAGAAACCTTGCCAGAATGCGTTCACTATTTATCTTTCAGAGAGGTGCTCCAAGTTACTAAAAATAAAGATTTCTTAGATATTCTTTTACTGGTCTTATGCTTTCCCAACAGCTGTTTTTGATATTCTTGTAAAGTCATTGAAAAAATATTGCTGTAAGTTGCAGAAAGTTTTTCATGGCATATGTATACAGAAACTGCCAATTTCAACCTTCATCAGTTCAGTGTACAGATTGTCTTAAAAACATATATCGACCTGCACGCACACACAGATACACACACACACGAAATACGATGGTAGTTGGTTGGATCGAACTATAGTGAAGCTGGTAGTGAAAAGGGTTCAATACGAATCAGAACTTACAATATGCATATACACAAACATACACACACATATATATATATACATATATATATAGTCGACTCTCCCGTCGAAATTCGACGTATGAGGGTCAAGCAGATCAGTTTCCAGGAAACCGACAGCCCGACACCGGCACATGAGATTTGATTATAGTGGTGAATGCCTCGTGCAGGACAACCCACACTTTTTGAAGGGACGAATACAGAGACCTGGTGCACCGAATGCCACAGGGTTCCCAAACGAACCGCCGCAGGTTTTGAATTCAGAGTTGTCCTTCTCCTAGACCAGTTGCCATCCAAGGCTATAGAACCCAGTCTGTCCTGCTATTTTACCCATAGCTGGAGGGAGAGGAAGAGGATTCATACCTTTTCCAAGGGTATTAGCACGTAAGTGAATGTAATGGACTCGACTGGAATTCGAACTCGGCTCTGCGATTCCTTAATCCAAGCCGCTTATCCATTACTCCACCGTGCCTATGTATGTATGTATGTATGTATGTATGTATGTATGTATGTATGTATGTATGTATGTATGTATGTATGTATGTATGTATGTATGTATGTATGTATGTATGTATGTATGTATGTATGTATGTATGTATGTATGTATGTATGTAAGAAATACAATAGTAGTTAGTTTGATCGAACTATATTGAAACTGGTATTTAATCGGGTTCAATACGAATTATAGCCTATAAAATGCAGTAAAAATATAGAGTAAGAAATAAAACAACTGCTACTGGAGTCCCACCCTCAAATTGAATGATCATCAGCCAGTTTTAATCTTACGTCATATATATATATATATATATATATATATATATATATATATATATATATATAATAAAGTATGTTTTATTTATTAACAAATTTCTCATTATCAGGGTTAGAGTACGTTCCCATTTTGTTCCCATTTTAGCTAACATTTTCGTAGGCTTCCATGAAGAATGCACATTATCTGATCCTAATAGACCTGATGTATATTATCATTATGTCAATGACACTTCTTGTCACTTCAATAGCTAAAATAAAGCGGACCTTTTTCTTAGGTCCTTTAACAATATCCATCCAGCTCTTAAATTTACACAAGATAGGGAAGACAATTCTCCCCTTTCCTTTCTTGATATCCTGGTTCATAAAATTTCGTCGGGCTTCCCACTTCAGTTTATCGAAAACCCCATTTACTGGTGTGTATACCTGTTAGAACGCTTTTTGTCCCATAAAACGTAAAATAAATTTAATTAACACTCTTACCCATATGGCCATAAAGATCTGTTCTGAAATTTAACTGAATAATGAGATATGGTTGATTACTACTACTCTCTGCAACAATGCCTTTGCGTTAGCACTATATATATATATATATATATATATATATATATATATATATATATATATAATTAATAGATTAATAAATCGGAGAATTCAGAAAGAAATGGTAATCTTATTTCGCAAGATCGAGAATTCGATTTCGCTTCGTCAGACCTGGCGCTTGCAAAACAATCACCATATTACCACGGCTTTCTGAAGTCTCCGATTTATTAATTAATTATCATTTGCTCTGTTATTACATTGACCTCTCAGGATTTATATCCCCTGGAATTATCCATACGGATTACCAATTAATTTTATCATATATATATATATATATATATATATATATATATATATATATGGTTGGATAGATGTGAGTTTATGACCCTGAGTTTCACGCTATATATATATGATGTTGCGCGTTCAGAACAAAGTCTAACGGCCGGACTACACACCTTCTACTCTAAGCGTCTTTTTGCTTTAGCGTGTCAAACTAATGCTTACTGACCGCTGATATAGATATGGGGCGTAGACAGGTTTATTGGAAGACTTATCTTTTGCTTTCATCTTGATAGTTTATATTCTTATGTTAGCTTGTTAACACCAAAACATACGATAAACTTGA
>CAHIKZ030004167.1:245000-250000 GCA_903632075.3 Acanthosepion pharaonis
GGGAAAAGAAGAATATTTCGAAGTTGAAGGTGAAAGTTTGAAGGATTACTCTGTGGACAAAGATTGGAAATAATCGTGGATGGTTGTTGGTGCTCCATGTCTTCCTCGAAGTTCATCTCCTGCTTTCTTGGATTGACTGCTGTGAGCTCCCTTTACACGGGTCGCGTGCATTTTACTAAGCTTGTCAAAACTAACTCTACCATGACATGGAATTGGTATCATTCTGAAAAGAAATATTCAAAGCCATAATGCATGAGCAGCTACGCTCATCCCTGAGAATGCTTTCCTTCAGCCTGACAATCGGGATTTAGACAACGAACGGCAACTGAGTGCTGAAAAAAAAATCCAGTAACACGAACGTCTTTCATTGGAGAACAAAAAGAAAGTAACTTTTCTTATAAAACTTTCAACTGGAAATTACTAACAAATCTCTGAATATTTAAAGAAATCTGTTATAATGTAACTTTTTTTTTTTACTGCTGTCAGTAATGTAATCTAATGAAGGTACAAAATGATCGAAAATTTGTCAAATGCTGTAAAGAATATTTTAAAACATAGACTTACTGTATACGGTTGGAAAGAAAATGTGTTGAGGATTAAGAATATGTTAGGAGTCATAGTCCTGAAATGTACTGATTTTGAGTTATGTTCGACTAACTGGACGTCTGAGGATGACCAGAGTGTACTTGGTCGAAACGTAGTGTCTTTAAAAACATCTCTATCAACCAAGGTAGTTCGAAATAAGAAAAGAATCTTAACTGGACCTCATTAGAGATAAAAATGTGATAGATATGATCTTATGTAATTATATTTATTGCACTTATGCCAATTTTTTATGTTTGGAGACATTTCTCTTATATAAAACAATGGCTTTTCAGCAGTAAATGGCAATAATACGCCATGTGAATGATAGAAATGTCAAAAATATAATATCGTAAAAACAGCATAGGAATCATCATAAGAAAGTGACAAAACGTTATCAAAGCGGCAGTTAAAGGTCTAAGAATGTCATATAAATGTCATATGAGGGTCATAAGAAGGTCTCAGAATGTTATGACAAAGTTATAGAAAGAGCATAAAAAGGTCTAAGAAAGATGTAAAATTGTGTATTAGGGATGTTATAAAATCGTAATAAGAAGGGCATAATAATATTTAAGAATGTCATAACAATGTTATAAGATGTATGATTGGAATAAGAAGGGCATAAAATGTTTACGAATATCATAAAAAAGTCATAACAAGGGTATAAGAAGATGTTCGATTGTCATAAGAAGGGCATAAAAATATTGCCAATAAGAACGTGTGTTATTTTGGTAGAAGCCGTTGAATCTGTGTCCTGACAACTTGGTGACAACTCCCAAAATTTTTCTTTTCTGGTGTATGAAATTTTTTACGGGACTTTCACTACACGCAAGCTGCTAGTGGCCCGCTGGCGGGACGCCGATGGTAGTGGTTTGCCAGTGGTAACATTGCCGAGATGAACACGCCGACGGTTCGACAGCGGGTCACCAGCGGTAAACGCTAGTGACATACTACCCAGTGGCAGATTGGTGGCTTGCGTGTAGAGTTGTGTCAGGACATTTATAGCCATTGTAAATATCAAATAGCCTTATATTTTAATTTTACATTTAATAACACTCTTTTGTCAGGAACACTCATATTGATTCTGACTACAGAATATCTGTCTATATTTCTGAGATGAGGTATTATGTACATTATTTACATTATTCGGACTATTGTCCTCATCTTTGTCGCCATATTTATTACAACGTTTCGGCCCTTCAGTATCTATCTATATTTCTGAGATGAGGTATTATGTACACTATTTACATTATTCGGACTATTGTCCTCATCTTTTCGCCATATTTATCACAACGTTTCGGCCATTGTACGCTCCGGCCTTCTTCAGTTGGTTGGAATGTCGAACCGAACCCTTTATTTCGCTCACTGGGGTAGACTGTTCTAGATCCACGTGCCATGTTTGATGGATGTCAGCTATCAGTTATCTCCTGTTAATTTTCCCTCTGAAAGTTCTCCACTGCCTTGACCGGGTATTGTCACTGGATCTAACCAACGCCTTTATCCACTGTGCCATGTGTCCTTGAGGACATCTGGGAGTGAATTTCTGGGTATTATAAACCTAATGTCTTCAGCAACCATTTTTACCAGTGCTCATATTGCAATTTTTCTGTTATCATTTCATGTTTTTACCAGAGCTCATATTGCAACTTTTGTTGTTATCATTGCTTTTCTCTGGCACTCCTTATTACTGGTTCCCATATTGTATTTATTTCTGTGCTTGGTCGGCTCAGGAGACTTTTGTGGCTTAGCATATGTGCGGATTCCTTAAGTTTACGAATTTTCCAATGGTGTTTCATGTGTATGATCTCAACATGATCCCACAGATGGCGGTGATCTCCCTTCTCTCTCCATATGTGGTCAGCCACGCCTGATTTTTCTACTTCACCTCGTGTTACAGCTTTCTGGTGTTCTTGAAGCCTTACCTTGAAGAGGCGGCCTTCTCTCCTTTATATTCCTTTCCACAGCTGCACGGTATAGCGTACACACAGTTTTTAGTCATGTTCTTCTCTATGGGGCGTCTTACTCGGGAGAGATATCTGCGAAGTGTCGTCAAGCTTTTGAAGGTTGTCCTGATGTTATATGGAACGCAGATCCTTTGTATTTTCTCTGATAGATGAGGAGGACAACAGCACTCGGAAAAGAGTCTGCCTGCCTTATATAGTGCAGTTTTTTCAGTATCAATCTGTAGCTCCAGAATCGAAGAAGTTTGGTTTCCACTAAGACCGTCAATCTTCATTCACTCGAAGCAATTTTTAATATTTGATTTTGAGAAAGCGGTTGTATTCAACTAAGAATTTAGATAGTTCTGAATGATTTGGGCGTAACTGATTTAATGTTTAGTTTAGAAAAATTAGCAGTGGGAGATAGGCAAGAAGTAAGTCCTGTAGCAACATCAGCACGGCAAAGGGCACTCCTTTAAAGGCAAGGAAGGGCAAAAATATTTAAGTCAAGTGATAGCGATTGCTGTATGAGTCGTACGATTTTTGAATCAAGCACGGGCAACAGCGGGTCATGCTGCTAGTTAAGTATAAGCGTCTAATGATTTTTTTCTTTTTCGGATTTGGCGGATATTTGGGCGATATTATTTTCACACATAATTGCTATGACTTAAATAACATGATCCAATAAAGAAATAAATAAATTTCCACTGATAACACTGATTTATTTACTGCCTACTTTGATCCGTCTTAATGAAACACCCTTTAGATCCAACTCTCGTTACTATGTGCTGCATAAACAGCTAATATTAAAAGGTTGTAGAACGAATATCTTTTTGCTTGTTAGTCAATGGTAAGGAACATATTTGTAGCCATTCGAACAAAGACCAAAAAAAGAATGAATTATTTCACCCAACATCCATCTTGGCTTTAAACAAGTGTAGACGAAAATACTGCTAACTACAATTCTGTTGCTGAAAAATGTTTTTTGTCTATTGATTACGACTCGAATTCTAGATTTATAGCTTCGCTGACAACCGAAATAAATATATGCCAATTTGGACAACATCATATCATCCGTTGCCTCTAAATCAAGCTTCCATTTTCGTTGGTGCTAACATATATAGATATCGAGCTATAGATTAGCTTTCTTTTTTCGTTATTTTATTTAGTTTTTGACAGCAGTGCTCACACATATCATTCTCTCGAACTGATTGTCAACGCTTTGAACTCTTATTCTTAAGACCCGCCTTCTAATAGATATTTGTATTCAATTTTAAGTTGTGTGTTCGTTTAAGATGCGGGTTCATCGAGAAGCTATAAATTATAGACAGTGAAATTACTTCGTTTAAAGGTAGATCAATTCCTAGTCTGCTATACGGTTATTAACAGAATTTTGATCTTTGTTATTTTTTATTATATAATGTTTGATCTATGTTATTTTACATACTGTTTCTCACCATGTATATCTCTCACCTATTTCCCGCTATGCATCCCTCTCTCTCACTCTCTCTCTCTCTCTCATTATATATATATATGAGACAAAACGAAAATTTATCTTAGCACCATTTCATTAATACCATCACTCGCTGTGCAATATTATATCTATATGTCAAGGGCAAAATTTACATTGATTTTCATAAAATCTTTATATATAGGGACGCGTATACATATATATACATATATATATATATATATATATATATATATATATATATATATATATATATATACATATATATATATACATATATATATATATACATATATATATATATATATATATACTATTACATATATATATATATATATATATATATATATATATATATATATATATATATATATATATATATATATATATATATATATATATATATATATATATATATATATATACATATATATATACATATATATATACATATATATATATATATATATATATATATATATATATATATATATATACATATATATAAACATATATATATATAATATATATATATATAATAATATATTTATATATATATATATATATATATAAAGGACGCCGATCTCCAGATATCTTAAAGGACGCCGGATATCAGATAGCACTTGCTTGGGGTTAGCATACGAATTACAAAGTTCTTCATAACTTAACTATATATATATATATATATATATATATATATATATATATATATATATATATATGAGAAGTAATTTTGACTAATGCACTTTCAAGGAAATTAAAGTTTGCGTGGATGGAATTATATATTTGTAAGAAGGGGAATGGAAGTGTAAATACATAAACATTGGCCATAATTATACACCGACATGAAAGGCTGCAAATGTTAAAAAGTTGACAATTTAAACTTTTAATTTATTGTTTTTTTTTTTCCAGATGTGTCTGTATTTGTAATCTAGCCAATTTCATTCAATTTCCTGAATGAATTCCTGATTTTATCACTTAAGTATCCCACATTGTGAAAATAAAAA
>CAHIKZ030004167.1:255000-262500 GCA_903632075.3 Acanthosepion pharaonis
TAGGTATAAGCGGGAGGTACTTTACTCAGCTATTATCACCATTTTTATGGTACTCTTTTCTACCAAATACTGGTACCATCTGAAATGCCAGTGGCGAATTAGTTAACGTATAAAAGAAGTACAAGTTTAATAAACTGGAATAGAATAATCGTGCCGTAGAGAAAATTCTTTGAAAAATAATAAGCGTCAAGCACTAAATAAACAACGTGCCGGGAGTTAATTTTATAGATAAAATGTCCAGTTATTTATGTAGAAAATATTCGAAAATTACTTTAATGAGATATTCACTCCTCAGTCGTATTTTTGGATCATTACACCAATCAAAGTGACAAGTTCCACCGCTATCCAGTGTGGCTTTATATATTAGTCAGTCACGCTTCCTACTTCACCTTTTGAGATAATGAAATTTCTTTATTATGGCTGAAACGGGATATTTCATTTGTAAAAATAAGTACGATCAGGCTGCTACAACATTGTTTGTTTTTATTTCTTTTGTGTTCCGTTAATTTTCTGTAAGTATATAGTTTTTATTTTTATTTTTAATACTTTGAAAAAGACAAATCTTTCTTGCATGCGACAATCCAGATAATTTTATAGAAAAAATCAAGTAGAACATTAGTGGATTATTAATGTAGAACCTTACTAGATTATTCATGAAGAAAAATTACTAGATTACTCGAAAATCTAAATTACTTTACTGAGATATTTCCACCATTTGTCTGCCAAACGCAATTGCCATTAGAAATGCCAGTGTCGAAAATTATTTAAAAAATAATAAGCTTACCTTAATAAATGCTCCATGCCGTAGGGAGTTAAAATGAAAAAAATATTTTTGATTGTCCAGGTAGTTGTATTTGGTACACAAATATATATACACGTACTGAAATTATACAAGTTTTTGATGACATCTAGGGAATGTTTTGATGCGGCATCCGTCGGACTCGAGAGAACATGTATCTGCGCCAAGAGTCATGCTTCAGCTGTTGGTGGCGGTTCAGCATCTCTTATTGCGGTATAGGCCCCCTCGAGAGTGACACTTTGACTGTAACGAATGTATGTGAAGACTCTCTCCCGCGATGCCGCCGTATTGTTTCCTTTCCTTCAAGCACAATCCTCCACGGCGGCAAACCCCCGTTTCTCGTTTGCTCGCTCCTCTTTGTAAATCACGTCTCTAGCGTGACTGATCGTTGGCAACGTCATCCCACCTCTCGATGTCCATCGCCCTTATGTCCCTTTTACAGACCTCCTTGAAGCGAATATGAGTCCGCCCTCTTGCCGATGGCCAGTTCCCCGTACAAAAGAACTTTCGGAATCCTCCCATCAGTTGATTGTTGCATCCCATTTATTGCCGTCGCGGTGAAACAAAGCTGGAGTGTACTCACTAGAGCGCACGCCTGGGTAGGCTTTAATGAGAGATTTGCAGTTTCTCGCATAGCACGTCTCCGGTCTCCATGCCACGAATTGTTTCCAAAGGAAAGGTAGAATCTGATACAGTCTGACACCAACGTCGTGACCGGAACGAAATTAAACACAACTTCGAACTTTCTTAGAATCTCTGACTCCGGATTTGTCCTCAGGGTTTATTCCTGAATCCTTTTCCACGATCGGATATGGACCCAAGGTAATGTAATAAACACAGCTTATATGACAGTATGTGCCCTTCTGTGGAATTGGTTTCGCCGAGAATAATACAGTTCAATCCGCAGTTTTCTTAAGAACTCTCATTATATTCGGAGTTGTGATGGTTAGGGAAAGAGAGATCAAAGAATGGATCTAATTCCAAATAATTTGACTCCTTTCGACTGCTCTAAAAGTAAGGAAGGAGATACAGCGGATAAATGCAGTCACCAGTAATTTCTGGTTAACATATATATGCGTTCTCTAACTAAATCCACATCAGCACATGATGTATAATTATTTGGATACGGGATTCATGACGTCCTCCGTATTTTCTCTTATTCCCGTGTCTTATTTAATCATGCCATATGTCAGATTTATCCTTTGATTACTACATAATGGACTCCCTTTGGTAGAGCAATTTATCCATACTTGTTCGGCGTTACATCATATTTCGTATTAGAAAAAATAGAAAAAAAAGTATTTCTAACTTTATACAATTCCTGAATCAGTAATGTTTTTTATGAAAAGAAATCTTCATAATTTCGATTGCTTTCGCTCATTTTGAAGAATTATACATCTGTGTAAAAGTAGCGGAAATATTCGCGGTCTGCTGAGATCAAATTTGAATCTAGTCATTAATGCCTTTGGGAATTGAATGAATCCATCACTTATAACTGGTCAAACTGTGCATTTTAAAGTTAGGATGCTTGTCTCCGTTGATAGGTGCATAATTAAAAGAAAAAATTATAGTTCCAAAGAATGGTTTATTTTATAGAAATATTTCGACAAGCAGTTGCCAATCTTGGTCACTCCATAATTTGAGGAAAGCAGTGCAAAGAAACTAGAAACGCTTAAGAATTCAAATAAAAAAAAACAAAAAAACAAGTTGATGACGTTTACAAAGTAAAAGCAGGTTGAGGCGTAAAGAAAAGAAAAGGAATTTACTCTACAAATTGTCATTACAGAAGGTCACAAAATTGACTTCGACTATCCGGAAATAAAATTGACGAACCTAAAGCATTTCAATCAAAGATTTGCTGAACAAATGGTAATAGCAAATATAAAAAATACTTTCAATAGGATAGATGCAGAACAACTCCATCCTGTCTGGATGTTTCTGCCCCAAAGAAAAATATATGACAAAAAAAAAAAAATTACGCCTCAACTTGTAACTTTGCAAACGTCATGAACTCGTTTTTTTGTTTTCTTTTTTTCTTTGAGTTGAATTCTTAAGCGTTTCTAGTTTCATTGCACTCTTTTATTCAAATTAAGGAATGACCCAGACTGGCAACTGCTAGTCGAAATATTTCCATAAAATGAATCATTTGTTGGAACTACAAGTTTTTTCTTTTAATTATGGGCATTTTAACCTTTAATAATATGATATTTATATATGTCAGTGGCTGCTGAGTCATCCTTTCATAAGTGATTTGAGGCAAAGTTTGTTCTAAACAAGGATGGTAAGAATATTTGGCTTTTGTGAGTAACGAAAATTTAGATTAAAAGGAATCGAAAATTACGTAGCATCAGAGAGAGAGAGAGAGAGAGAGAAAACCACATAATGAGTAAAGTGGGCTTGGAAAATTTGATACTCACAGGAAGGCAAGAGGAGCAGAAGAAAGCAGCGCGTAACTTAAATAAAGTGCTTATGTAAGTGATATAGGAAAAAGACAAACTTTACCAAGAGCTAGAAAAGTCGAGAAATTGTGGATCGCCAACGTCCTGAAGAGACGCAGCATATAGAAAAAGAATCATTCGTCCTAGAAGAAAAATCTGAATTCAAAACTGTCGAGAATTTAGCCGGGAAACACTTCTCTCTTTCTGTTGTGGCCTTGTTGGGACCAGAAATAAAGACACAACGAAAAGAATTAAGTTAAACAAATATATTAACAAAAAACAATAATACAAACATACAAACGAGAGTGTTACATCAAGAATGTTAGGTCCGATCGTTAGAGCTGACTTCTGGAAACTTCGGACTCCAAAAGGCAGTACCTGCTCCTATTTATAGCTGGGAGAGTCCATGCAGGCGTGGTAAATTGCCATAGCACTTTCCCAAGAAGTCATAGCAGTTCATAGATAAAGTGGAGAACCGCGATCGCTTGCGTCATGAAGGTGCATGGGATTAAAAAAAAAAAACGCTCCCTATATTCTGTCTGCATAATTCTTCTTTATCTTCTGGGTCTCCTGTTTATTTATTCTTTTTTTTTTTTTTTTGCAGCACGTTTATTTTAACTGCAATGGATTTATTAATATTTTTAACCTATATGTTCTGTCATTACTAAAATAGTTGAAATACATTTATTCTCCAAGCACGACTTTATTTCCAGCATTACAGAATCGGAAACGATGTAACATTTTCTCGAAACCATTTGGCGATAGAAATGAAAGGCAAAATAACATTTCCCACGAGAACCGAATATACTTACTACGGATCGTATTCAGCGTAAGAAAATGCAATGTCACTTAACTCCGTAGTCAGAGGATCGCAAAAAATATATGTCGGACAGAAAATCCCAGTCGAACACCATATTAAACCGAGACGACTGTCGCATCACGCAAATACTCACGTCGACAATCAGCTTTGAAAATAGAAAATGACAGTCGATGGCACAAAAAAAAAATAACAAAAAAAGAAACAAAAATAATATTATACAAAAAAGAAAAGACAAGAAAGGAGAAAAGAACAACATTATTCATCGAAAAACAAATCATTTATAAATCTAGATTGACTTCTGGAAAATGAAAACTAAACATACATAATATATATATATATATATATATATATATATATATATATATATATATATGTGTGTGTGTGTGTGTGTGTGTGTGTGTGTGTGTGTGTTCTAAACAACATTTCTACTCTCAGAATGTTTTTTCTCAGCGATATTCCAGACACTTATAAAGAAATCAATAAATAATTACGATAACTAAATTCATCGTCTACATCCCAATAGTTAAAATACTTTTTCTTTTCTTTTTTCCTTTAATCATTTTACCCAAATCAAGGCGACAATGCTACTAAGACGGAAGAAAAATAAAAGACTTTTGAAGGAACAGGGAACCCAATCCTAAACAGGAAACGAGGGACAATCCTCTACTCCTGTTAAAAAGACCAGGGAGGTGTGTGAACAGGGCAATAGGTGACTCTATCTCCTCTCATTGCGGAAAAAATAGTAAATAAAATGTCAGATTTTATGCGGAGACGTTAGACGTATAGTGTTGAAGTAGGCTTTAGAAGTAACTGGAAACCCAGTTCTAAAGATGAAGCGAAGGATAAACATATAATCTTCTTCAAATGACTAGGGAAGAGGGTGATCCGGACAGTATACTGCAGCTTTGATTAAAATACAAATTTTGTCCCTCTATGAAAAAATAACTATAATATGTTCTGTATCCACATTTCAGAATACATTTGATTATGGTAGAAATGTTACGATGGTAAAAGTTTAATATCTCACGTCTTAGCTTCGTAATTCTTATTCTAAAAAAATACGTAGTGTAATGAAAAGGATTGTTTATTTTTGCAAAATGTAATCACACTGTGCGTGAAAATTGTTGTTATCTGAGGAAGAATCCTTCTATCGAAACAGAGTAATGATGAAATACCGTGGACACCAGCTAAAATGTAAGAAAATGGAAACGAAAAAGATACTTGTATTAAGAACGAAAAAGAGATCGTCGAAATTTCTGGGACACATAATGAGAAAAGAAGAGTCTGAAAATTTGACGCTTACAGGACAAAATTAAAAAAAAAAAGGTGACAGTGGGGAACGGAATAAACCGCTCAACGGGTTTTTGTAAACAGGTATCAGAACAGGGTGTGACATGGATAGTAAAAAGGCAAATATTATCACGATCACGAGTCCCGTAACCCATTAAGTTCGTAGCGCACAACATCTAGCTGCAGTAGAAGTGCTGTGTCTTGGGTAAGACAGTCTGTCAGAGGCCAACTCTCTCCAGGATGAAACGTTATAAGCAGCTACAAAGGAGAGAACGTTGTCGAGGTCAATGATCACTTCGGCACTTGACTAAACAGGGCGCTTAGAAGATTAAACAAATAACGAGTATACAACAAAAGAAGCGAACATTCCCGTCTTTCCGGTAAATATGCTTGGGAAGTCTGTCAAAAGAAATTCTTCAAACAAATGAATTCAGTCTCCAACAATTGAAGTATGGATAAAAAAAATAATATTTAATTTTCTTTATACCTTGATGTAGATATTTTCTTCTTATTGGCTGGATCTATACCAACGAAGAAGGGCGGAAAACAAGAAGCAACAATTGCTTAAACGGACAAGAGTTCGACATGGGAACACCCCACGTACGGGACAAACTCAATTGAAACACCGGAAACACAAACAAGGACGAACGAATTTGAAATGGCACTGAGTAACAGGAACAAAATCCTTGGTAACGGACAGCAATCTCGTTGTAAGGTCAAGGCGGCAAACTGCCAAGCTATGTATATTCCCGGAAAATGTGCTTGAAGCCAAAAATTTTACCAGATTGCTAGCTAAAGGATATTTGCATAACATCGCCTCGACTATTGGTTAAGTTGGTGAATGTTTTCTTTTCTTCATAACTAGACTCTCCACGGTTTGCACCGTCTCTGTTCCGAGACAGCAGCCATACGCTTTCTTTTTTGCAGAGACAGCACACTAAACATCGTCTGTTTGACCGACGGGGCGAGTGCTGTTTTTTCAGTAGCGATTGGCTGCTCCGTTTGCAATTCGTTTGCGTTACAATAAACTCGGAGAAAAACGTCTGAATGAACAGAAAGGAAAATAGGCGAAAAAAAAAACTGATATCTTTATTCGCTTCTTTATTTTGCCAACACGCTGATTAAACCTATTTCGTGATCGCCCCTTAGAAGTAAAATCTTTAATCTTCCCTTTGAAAATTGTCCAACTGTTTCATTCTTGATGAAAGCCTGTATCTTCTTCTTGGTTCACTCCAACCTGTTCAGCTGCTATAGCCCACAGATAATCACTTCTTCCGACTATACCAACGTGACAGTTTTGATCCTAATACGTCTCGACGTCTCTTTGTACCCGCTCGCTTTGAATGTGAGCATGTTCTCGTCGAGGCTAAAGTGCTGTTCGATGATAGAATGAAACACCATATAGTACCCCACAAATTTAGTTCTCGAGATTACTGTCTGGAAGAGTAAATACTGCTCTGGAAGAGTAAATACTTAGTTCGTCCGAAAAGACATATAAGAGACGCTACTTGGTTTTGGTGAGAAAAAGAAAGAAAGAAAGAAAGAAAGAAAGAAAGAAAGAAAGAAAGACGTGTTTAACTTCTGTTTCAGGGAAACTGAAAATTTGACAAGTTCAAATCTTTTCATTTGGACACATTTACTTTTTAAAATAACAACCATCATTCATACATTGATGAGTCCTGAAATAAATAAATAGACTTATAAATAATTAGATTACGATTAAAACACAAAATAATATAAAAATAGCTGTCGTATGCACGAATTGTTGAATATCATTAGTCATTTTATTAAATGATCCTCCTTAATTCTAAGGTGTATGAGATACAGTTAGTCAAACGTAAAGCGAAATAATGTGACCCCACCACTACAACCTGTTTAATTTAGAATATACTTAATTGAAGTATTGCCATCTACTGTTGATAAAGCAGAATATTTCGCTCAGAAATTCTGTTCCAATTCCACCCTCAAATTATGTAGAGTTTCTCTGCCAGATACCCACCCTGCCACTGCCTTAGAAAGGAGGCTTTACTGAGTGACATGCGCACTTGGTTTCTAAATTAGATCCCCACAAGGCATGCTGATTGCTGCAGCCGTCCTAAAGATGTGTGCTCCTGAACTGTCTTCTGTTCTCTCCAAACTATGCAACAAATTTC
>CAHIKZ030004167.1:267500-322500 GCA_903632075.3 Acanthosepion pharaonis
ATAAACTAAATATATATATATATATATATATATATATATATATATATATATATATATATATATAATTCAAAAGTACTCCAACTAGTAATTAATTGTGAACGAGACTAAAATTTGAGGTACAATTTACAATGCATCATTTTCTATAAGTTATTATATTCGATTAATGCGTTTTCGATTAGTGCGTATCTTTTAATCTACACATTAACCGCACTAATCGATCGATTCTTGTTTATATCTGTATATGTGTAAATTATGTATCTATGTATCTAGTAAAATATAAGAACACAGAGAGTCGAATTTGAAACCCAATAGATTATTTATTTGTAATTACAATGCGTCATTGTCAGATAATTTGACATCTAGGCTTTACTTCATTATCATATTTATTACCAATTGTCGAAGAAGCGTATATTTTTAAACCATAAATCCTTAAATTTAAAATGTACATCGAGAATGATTTCCAACTTTGGGAAAAACGTAAGAAAAAAAAATTCTTAACGAATTTTAAATTCTAACGACAAAATATTCGACCTGATGAACTCTAGCCGCAAGAATGTAAGTTAAATCTCCTGTCTTGGCAAATGGTTTGACATCTTCTCCAAATCGGCTTTAGCTGAATTAAATCTGATTGTCAGCTATGATTAAGAGAAATAGCATCTCTGCTGAATCTGTTGTCAAATTATCACACGCCAACCAGTCGTGGCTGAAGTGAGAGTCTTAAATCTAAATCCATTATAAATTTTCAAAAAGGCCCCTGAATTAAACATTCTTTTGTAACTTGTTGCCAGTACAAAAGTTATTCATTTTATGCCTCCTGATACGTTTTCCGGCAAAGTATACTTGCAGGACTTATGTGAGTCCAGGTAACAAAATAGGAAACTAAACCTGAAATTCAAACAATCAATAATAAATGTGTTGACAAAAGAATTGGCAGAAGCGTTAAATAAGAAATGAAGTTAAAATTGTGAAAATTTCACAGCAATTTTCAGTCTGTTTCTCTAAAGTACTTACATGGCAAGTAAACAAAGAGGTTGAGGATTTTGAATCTCGCGTCGCCTATAATAATCGTCAGGGGGCGTTAATCAATATCACGCTGCCTTTGATTATCAACAGGGGCGTTAATCTGACAAGCGGTTAACTTCAAAGTTAAACTATTTGCTAAATAAGTACATACCGACAGCAGATAAATATAATAAACATTGCAAAAGTTTCAGTATGTAACTAGTAAAGATTACTTCGGTTTAATTAAAAACTGTTTTTAAATAGTTGATTCATATTCGTCATTGACTGATTAAATTTTTACGGATCAAACTTTTGTGATTTTTCTTTTATAAACATTTCACCCAAGTAAGACGGGGAGTGTCACTAGTACGAAATGGGTTACAGATAGTGAGAGTAAGAGACAAGACTGCGTACAGGGGGGGATTGAGGAAAGGATAAAGAAGAACGGGGATCAAGGCATAAGAAAATGTCGATTGACATTACCTTTAAATTTTTGAAGATTATCGTTATCAGGGAAGCGAATAAGAGGAAGGGAGTTCCACTGTCGGGAAGTGCGAGAGAAGAAGCTATTGGAGTAGAAGAGTCGGTTAAATTTAACTGTTTCGTCAGTAAAAAGGTGGCACTGTAATACCAAACTAGCAGCGTGCTTAAATCCATGCCGTCGGGACACCAGTGAAAATAGCTCGACAGAGCAGCTGCCATGAAAATATTTGTAGAAAAGACAGAAGGAAGCCGCATCACGTCTGTGAGAAAGTGACTAGAGTCGAGATGCCAGGTCAGAACCTATCACATTGCATATGCGTCTTTGAATTTTGTCGAGAACCTCGAAATGAACAGCGACAAGACCAAATATGGCAACAGTATTCAATGTATAGACAAATGGTAGATTTATAGATGTGAAGGATGGACTTCAGGCGGGAAAAAGAGACCCAACTTTTTTTACGGTGGATGCAGCTATTGATTCAGTGTATTTGTTGTTTAAAGCTGACACATATTTTGGATAATTTCTATCTGATGTCTGAAATTATTGGCGGGGAATGTGGTGTCTGCAAGTCGAGTTAAAATATCGGCTTTGTTTTTTAGTTTTCACACTAATGCTCTTGGAAAAGGTAAAAATCAACCTTTTTTATGTTCGCCATGTTATGGATTAAATAGCAGGCTAGACTGGGATTTCGAACTTTAGAAAAAAAAAAGGCATTTATCATTCTCTTCTTCATCCAGTTACGCCTTAAACGACAAAGTCGACTGCGATCTCGAGATTTGAGTGGCAAACAATCTAGAAAACGGAATATTTTGAATTCAAACCGCGGAGAAGACAACGGGAAAATTCTGTCTTTTCCGAGATATTTGACAATTACCAGACAATAAAGAATTGAAAACTGTAGACAGGTGTGATCGCCTCCATTCTGTAGAGGTATGTTATGAAAATATGCATTCTTGAATTCGTGGTGACTGTTTTTATCTTTTATTTGTTTACTTATTTTTATCTGACCTTAGGTGAACGACGCAAATGTTTAAGGTGGAAATTGTTAAAATAAATAGAATGAATTAAATAACTGTACAACCCCCATAAATATTTTCGTTTCTATTGCAGAAAATGACTAAAGTTAAGCCATAGAGTGGCGGAGTAATGGTAAAGACATTAAAAAAAACTGAAACCTTGCCTAAGATGCAGAATTCAAATGTTCTAGATGCTTAAAAACAAACATTGATTAGTTGTTTTTTATGATAAGTTGGTTTTATTTTTCTACAATTTTCACTCCGGAATTTGCTATGTCACATATGGTAATGGTAATAGCAAGAATAGCCGTTTTCATACAAGAAACATTGTACATCGATTAACTGAAAAGTTATCATTAGTGTCGATAGTAAGAAAAACAAAGTTTGTGTTAAGGGAGCTTTTCAGAAAAAAATAGACTCTTTCTAGCATTGATGGGAATTTCGATGCAAATATTTTTGTTTAAGGTCGTGTGGAAAGTTAACAGCTTGATTATATTCCCTTTAAGTTACATTTTAGTTTCTGCTCATATTGAAAGTTTTCAATGTAGTTACAATGTAGCTTTTGTTATTTGGTAATTTTGGGGGATTCTATAGCGCCAGTTTATATAAGATCTGTTGAAAGATTGTCTTTAAGAACTACAACATTCATTCGCATGACGGCATTTTTAATTATTGTCTTGAGAAATCGCCTTCTTAGACATTTCTGACTGTTTAAGAACATGACTCTAATTATATATATATATATATATATATATATATGTGTGTGTGTGTGTGCGTTTGTGTGTGTGTGTGTGTGCCTAGCGACATGCTGCTCCTCCTTGGAGGGGTGTACGCGCACTATTTATCATCTCTCAGTTGCGTCTCTGTCCTTTGACAGAGTGCACTCAGAGGCTTCTCTGTCTAAGGACGGAGGGGCAACTGAGAAAATAATACTGAAGAGGTGCCCAGCCCTGGGGAACAGCTGCCCGAGGCCGCGCCCTCCCATTGCACCAGAGGGAGGTATCGGTGCTTGCACCGAGGCCAGCGCAACCGACGGTTGCGGGGTCTGAGGGGAATTTTTTTCCCTGCCCGGGTGTACGCGCTCGGGTCCCCACATTAAACCGACCTTGTGTAACATCTCGCTCTAGTGGGGGAACGAGTAAATACCAGTGTCTAGCCACACTGATGAGCCGTGATGCAGCGAAACAGGCCTATATATATATACACACGAATTAAATTAATGTTTTTGACGAATATGTTAAATATAGCCTCCCCACGATTAGGCTTCCTGTTGCACTCTAAAGACTCCACAATGGAGTCTCTGAGACTTGTGAGTACATGTGTATTTTTAAAGGAAATAACTCCAGTAATATTAAATATTAATTATATTTTTTCCCATTTGTTTTATATGCAAACAATTTTCTGTGTGATAATGAAAGGTTTTTGTGTATTTTGTTGTTCAAATCATAAAACAAAAAATATCAAATGTTACATTTTTCGTAACGCAGTTGTAGAAAAATCACGTGGTAGAGATAAACACTCAGTTTTGGAGCAAGCTAAGTGAATAATAATCCAACCTTTAGAAAGAGAGCTATTTATGTTGTCATGGAGCATCTCATTGTGCTAAAGTGGGATAGTCCATTGCTTGGGCTGTGATTGGCTGCTGGTACCTGAGTGGAGGTATTTCTATATAAATACCAGCTTGATTCATCAGTTAGTTTGCAGGGTTTGTATTAAGTTACAACCTGCTTTATTTTTGTCTACCAGCTGGACGCTAGCTGGGACCTTTACACCGGTAAGTGCTGTTTATTATTGTTATTCTACAGCAGTATCGTTAAAATACTATAATTTGAAGCATTTCCAGTCAATTTTGCAAAGTCATTGCATGGGATCCATTTAAACACTAACCAAACGATCCAGTTTCCTGAAGGCAATAATATTGGCTATATTTTTTTGTAAATATTTATAATATAAATGATATACGATGATTCAATTACGAAATTCAAATTATCTTGAAAGAAGCAACAAAGAGAAATATATGTTTTAGTGGGTGACAGAATAATTTTCAACTCGTAACGCCAAAAAATGTAATTTGCAGTTCAATCCCCGCGCTCAATTTCTAAAAAAAATTTCCGAATAGTTCCATTTAGGTGTTAATGTACATGCTTAATTCGAAAATTTTGATAAATCTACCGTTTTGGAGTTATCGACAATAACTTAACTCTTTAATAAACAAACGTATTGTTGTTTGTTTTCAAAAGTTAATCAAATTACCGAACATTGTCTGATGACGGGATTAAAAAATTTTAATCCCGAAACATAGAAATTTCCGTGTTGCAATATAAAATATTTTTAAATAAAACTATCATATATATATATATATATATATATATATATATAAGAGAGAAAGATAATAATGTAAATAGACTAAGGGCGAATTTCCATTAAGAGTTGAAATGTTAATAGTTGTGGTAATGTTCCTTGTAAGTAAACTTGAAAAACTCATTGTCCTAATAGTCTGTACTACTGACGGTTGAAACTTTAAAATTCTCTAAGTTAGAACAATTTTCCGAAAAGTATGTTTCTCAAGTCCATTAACTGTTATTCCTATTTCCAGCTATGCTGGGGACTTCCTTCCTAACCTTTTGTTTGATGAAGAGTTCTAAGTTATTCTGGTCTCAGACATCGATGGACAAACACTAACGGGCACACTTAAGAACGTAAAGTGAAAATAGCGTAACTGCTACTTAGCAACACCGACTTGGTCAGCGTTCGTCATTCAAGCGGAATTGTTCAGGACGAAAAAGTCCCTCCAGCATCGGAAAAGCATTACAATGGAGGAGAAAGTGGGAATTTTATGAACGGTTTCCTTTTCAGTGAAATTAATTTCGAAGTTTCACGCAAAAGGTAAATAATAATTGAGTTATTCACGAACGTAATTGACGGGCATGTCATTGAAGCCATTGTAAATTATCACCTTGAATATCAATGATTATGAATGAGCAGTTTTAACGCGTAAGACATGCCCATCACTCAGATCTTAATACAGCCTATAGGAAAACGAGAACCGCTAGAAAAATGTACGAATATATATATATATATATATATATATATATATATATATATATATATATATATATATATGAGCAGCATATCTTCATTCAAACATGTTTCATTGAATAATATAGACATATTTTGTCTACTTATTTTTATACTGATCCTCTCCAGTTGTCTAATCACTTTCTTGATGTTGAATTGAAAGTTATCAAGGAAAATGGGCTATTTGTTTTTTTTATCCAAGTACTTTCGACCTTTTCTAAAGTTATTTTCAAGTGTAAATTACAAACATTTAGAAAACTACGGATGCTTCCTTGTTGAATTTCATCTCAAAATCAACAAACTGATTAGACAAATGGAAAGGATAATGATAAAAATCAGTAGAACATATGCCTATATTATCTTATGAAACATTATATATGGCTGCACTTGTGTCTCCAAATTACGCAGCCAACCTTTGTGGCAGATCGGAATCCATGGTACAATGCAGACTAGACACCATCATCAGTTTATGAATGATGTATGCGCTTGAATCCTGGGTGACTGTCTGGTAGATTCATACTGCCATACGCATACACCACAATGCCACATTCACTCTACGAAATCCAACCTAATCCTCATATAATGGATAGCAGCTCGAATTAAGTAATCGGAGAACCGAGTTCGAATTCTAGTTGAATCTATTGCATTCATTTACTTGCTAGTACCCTTGGGAACGGTATGAATCTAGGGTAATATTGGTAAATAGTAGGTAAGACCGGATTCTCTAGCCTTGGATGACAACTGGTCTACTGCTGAAAATAGTGGCAAACTATTGCGGGAAAAATCTGCCTCGTCAGTCATGTATCGAAAGATTCATGATCGCCTACGCATGTATCACGCATGGCACACAATTGACTGAATGTGATAATAATTCAGAATTATAATATTATTTCTAGGTTTCCATGCTATTTATTGATATATTATTATTATCTATTTTTTTTATTTTTTATTTTTTGACCTGCATTTGTTTTATAACCACACACTGGTTCATAAAAAAGCCTAAGCCAAGCAAAGGACGTGATTTTTTTTATTGCACGTGAGTTACACATGTACGAGAAAAGAAACTGTTATCATAGAATTTCCGGTTACAGCTCAACTCTAAATAGATGTGACCTCGTCGCAAGTTTAGCACAAGAAAGAAACAAATCCTGAGTAGAAAGGATAAAACATATTAATTCAGTATAAAATATAAAACCATATTTCTAGAAAAATAAATAATATTAGATAATCAATAATTGAATAAATGATGATAAATAATCGCTACTTTGCTTATTTTCTATAAAGTTCTTCATTTTCAAGGACCGATAAAAACACATTATTTTACTTACCTTAGATTTGCCTTCTTATTGGTCAAATAAATTTACGTTTGATTTCAAATTTTATGTTTTAAATCGAAATATATTACTTTATATATAATAAAATGTCTATAATAAAGTATTATTACATGAACAATTGCTTAAACTCAAAAACTGAAGCCGATTAAAAGAACGAAAAATTTAATTATTTTTCATAGATCCCTTAGAGACACTTTATATCTTTAAAATTATAGAGCAGTTGCGAAATTACTTTCTCTGCAACCCTGAAATTGACTCAAGCAAAATATTTTCTTTTTCTTCTATTGCAAACAAAACAAACGGATCAGACAGGATGGAATTCCAATAATACAACGGCTCTTATCTAGACCGAGTGTTAAAGTTTTTGTGAAGTATTTACTTTTATTCCTTCTTTTTTCGTTCTAACCTTCTATTAAACTTGGCTAAGCATAGTAAATATCTACAATATGACGTCCCCAGTTTATAAATACGCGACAAGAGATGATAAAAAAAAACAACAAAAAAACAAAAAACAAAAACGGAATGAGTTCTTTAAAAAAGGACTTTATCAGAGGAAAGTAATGTTCCTATTTATGGGGGTTATGTTTCGTGGCTAGAAAAGAGAATTATAAACGTAAAAGTTTGTTATATTATTGTTATTATTATAGTTTGTTAATTATGCGTTGGGAGGAAATGCTGAAGATGTAGTGACGCTATAGTTGAAATTTTTTAATTTCCGGGGTGTCAGCAGATTTTATTTCACGTTTTTGCTTCTTCTTTTTTTAAATCATTTCACCTCAAGCAATGCAATAAAGCCACGAGAATATGAGAAAACTACTATTAAGGATATAGGACAAGAAAAGATTAAGAATTAAGACCGAAGATAATTAATGATATTGCATTCAAATTTTTGAAGATCAAAGTTGACTGGGATACAAGAAGAGAATTCCACAAGCGAGAAGTGCAATAGAAGAAACTCTTAGCATAGAACTTACGGTTACGTCTAGCTATGTCAACTGTAAAATGAGGAAACTTTTTCGCCAATCTAGTAATGCTTTCGTTTATTAATGATAAAAAAAAAAGATTTTTCCCAATGCTTTTGTTTTTGTTTCAATTTGAACCCGATACCTTGGTTTGAAAATTTGGATGCCTTTTGCTTTTGGTGAAAATAATTGATGAGTTATTGTTAATAATAAAAAAGAAAGAAACTCTAAATTAGCCTTAGGATATATTTAAACGAGGCTATTTTATAACTCGAGGTATGAAGTCAACTTGCACCATTCATAACTGAGAATTATTCTTAACTCGTGTATACACTAGATAATGGTTAATCTAGCCTGCTACGTCAAACATCTTCGATTTCTCTTCAGCACTTGTAGTTTGAGAGCATTGTTCACCTTCTGTCTCGTTCGTTGGCGAGTTGGGTTGTGCGCATCCTTTTTTGAAATTTTCCCCTCGTGTTTCCTAATTAAATAAATGACTAGATTAAGTTTTTTTCATTAAAATCCGGTAATTTAAAAATTAATCACTAAGTAATATGAGTGAGAAGTCTAAAATAAATGATCGCTTCACGATTAGGCTATGTACATAATGAATTCCGTACGTAAATAAGACAAGTCAGTAAACATCATCTCACTGATATATATTTGTCTCAAGGTTAGTATTAAACTAAATCTCAACTGAATGAGCATCATATATACTGCTACAGAAGTAACAGTGGTGATTTCTGGGCAAGATAGCCTGATTGAGCCTTCTCCTAGATCGATTGCCGTGGAAGTCTATAAGACCCAGTTTGTCATGCAATTTATCCATAGATCGTGTGGGGGTGAAGAGATGTATTCATACCTTTCTTAAGATTATTAGCAAATCAGTAAATATAATGAACTCGACTGGAATTCGAACTTTATCATCTCCCCAAGTTAATGAAAAGTATTTAAATGTTTTTTTTTTATATATGTGTATTTTAGGTAACTGTATTTGTATCGGTTTTTAATATAAAAAAAAACCAGCCTTAAAATACTATTTTGAACTATCCAGTTTTAAACCTTCGCTTGTTAAACATGAAATAATGTTAAATGATTTTTTTTTTCTTGGCCAAAGGATTTTTGGGGAATAAAACATTTTCTAGATGAGATTATTCATTTTTTTTTTTTTTTTTTTTAATCGGTAAAGATTACTTGTTTTGGGGGGTTTTTTTTCTTTTTTTTACACTTTTCTCAAATAAAAGAAGAATTCGTTAAATTGGGGGCAAACAGTTTTCATATAGTTTACTCTAATCTTTCTCCACCCTCCGCATAGCTCACAAGTTTTAATAATAAAATAAACTTTTATATGTTTTTGTTTCTCAGGTGTCGATTTATTGCGAAATCTTTTTTCGTCCATACGATCATCATCATCGTCATCATCATCATCATCATCACCATCATCATCACCATCATCATCATCATCACCATCATCATCATCATCACCATCATCATCATGTATGTGCTGTGTCTTTTTAAAACGTTGGGCATCATAGTTCACCACAACTTCCCGTCTTTTGTAACGCAAAACAACGTTTAAACTCTTTACCATCCTTGTCACTGCCATTCACACAGACTTTATTAGCTTTATCGCTGTTTCCCTCTACACTTTTCTCCCTAAATACATCCTGTGAGTATCAAATTCTCTTAGCCGTCTTTCCTTATATTGTATCCCATAAGTGTTGAGTAACTCTTTGGTTTTATCTGAAGTATGAGTGTCTTTCTAGTTTCCGTTTTCTATTAGAACTTTTCGGTGCTTACGTTTTCTCAACGTGATATTCAAAGCTTTCAACCGTCTCTTACCGCTTTTACGTTGGAATGGTTTTCTAATCCGCATATTCTTTAGAACGTCTACATTAGTCGCGAGTCCTGTCTATCAGCATCCGTCAGGAGAACCTCACCCCTCCGTCCTTCCGCATGAAGTCGCCTACATTTCACCTATCCCTTTCTGACTTTAAGTATGTGTACTTTTCGAGTTCCTATTTTCTTTAGAATTTCCTCTTTATAACAACTATATATATACGTTTATGTTAACATTCCATTGGGAACACCAGACGCTTTAAGCTAGGGTGTGCAGGTGGTGTGATGGATAACGGCTTGGAATTTAAAATCAGATAGCCGAGTTCGAATTTCTGTCAAGATTATGTTCACTTACGCAAAATAATCTTGGAAAATGTATGAATTTCACCTTTATCTCCCCTTGCTATGGGTTAATTATTATGATATATATCGATAAATTATTTTATATCCAAAACGATCTTGCAATCTAATATTTTCTGGTTTTAAATGAAGGTTAAATAAGGTTGATAAGCCGTAAAAAACAATCATTAAAACAATCAACTAATATCCTATTAAGTATTACACTTAATCTGAAGATGGGTTAAAGAATTCTGGAGGAGAGCCGCATTTTATATGCAAATACTGCGCCATTTTATATTAGAAATCTAACCATTTCGCGCCTTTTATTATCTGCTTCAGATCCAGGACGCCAATCCCACGACGGACATCTAGGGAATAATGTATATTATCATCAGTTCATTAACACATTTAAGTCTTGACGTAGTTTCCAGCGTCTGGGCTATTAAAAGTGTTTATATTATAGAATGAAGTAATTTTTAACTGTTCGACTCTTACCTTCGGGCTAGCGGCTTCATCGCTCGTGAACGACAACTCTCCTGGCCTCTACCGACCGGAATTTGGCTTCTTCTCACAGTTGCAAACACGCTGAGAGGCACTGAAAACAATGATAAAGAGAAAAATAAACTTAGTCGACTCTTTGGTCAAGACTTGATAACTTCTTGAGTTGTTAATTAGATCAAAATTTTAATTCAAGTATATTTATGTCTGGGATTTTACGTTTGAAGACTGGGGCCAAGATTCTATTTACAGCTTCAACGTTTAGCAAGTTGTCCAGAAGTTACGCTTCTGTGTTGCCTTTATGCCAGTAGCTATTTCAATCCGGCCAACTTACCGCTTTTTAAATTCGGTGAAAATTTAAGGATAACCTTAACTGGCAAGGTGACTGAGTAAGGAGGTTGTGTTTTGTAGACAAAAGTCTGGCCACGAAAGAGATTGTTAATAAAATCACTCGCTTCATTCAAATTGTATTTGATGTATGTCATCATTACTCCGAATCGTAAACCGATTGCTCCTTTCCTCGCTGTTGTGAAAACGGATATATATACGGTTGCTGTAGAAACTGCATCTCGTCGTTAATCTGCTAGTAAATGATTTTCTCAATGGATTTTCCACAGTTGTGGTCTTGTAACAAACTGATTTCAGCTTAGTAAAGAGCTCTAAGAAACCTATAGTAGACTGTTCTTTAATAATCATCCTTTCAAACTCCCATCCTGATGACTGATGCTAGCTTCCAATCATTGTGCCTTCATGTTTCATGGTTTCCATTGACATGAAGTGGATTGATTATACTGAATCAATTGCTCGTTCTGCTGTTAGTTAAATGTGATATGGCAGACATTTTATTTTTCTTGTCAGCATCCATATTGCACATTTATAGATCTACCATTCGTCCGTGCATTTCTGTCATATATAGTCTCGTGCTTCTTCTCTGTATCTCGAGATTCTCAACAAATTCAAATGTTTGCAATATTATCGATCCTGAGCTGGCATCTCGACTTCAGCCTGTCGAACAATCACGTGGTCAAGATAAACACTCAGTTGTGGAGCAAGCTGAGTGAATACTAATTCAACATTGAGAAAGAGAGCTATTTATGGTGCAATTGAGCATCTCATTATGCTAAAGTGGGATAGTCGATTGCTTGGGCTGTGATTGGCTGTTGGTACCTGAGTGGAAGTATTTCTATATAAATACCAGCTTGATTTCTCAGTTAGTTTGAAGGGTTTGTATTAAGTTACAACCTGCTTTATTTTTGTCTGCCAGCTGGACGCTAGCTGGGACTCTTACGCCGGTAAGTGTTGTTTATTGTATTGTTATTCTACACAGCCAATTTCTCACCGACGGGACGTCACTTCCTTCTGTCTTTTCTATTAAATATTTTCATACCAATTGTTCTAATTCGCTCTCTCACATCGTACCCCAACCTCGTGTATTTGAGCGTACTACTAGATTGGCAACAAGGTCTCGTTGTTTTACTGTTTAAATACTTAGGTGTAACCGTATGTTCTATTCTAATAGTTCCTTTTCTCGCACTTTTAGCCTGCGGAACCTTGTTTCTCTGCTACATGCGATCGTAAAGGATTCTGTCTTCATGAATTGTTCTTTTATTGTCCTTTCTCCTCACTAAAGTCTTCTCATTCTCTTTCGTTCTCAGTAACCTCTGGTATCTTAGTGGCTTTTATAGCCTTGTTTAGAGTGAAATAGTATTAAAAAAATCAGCAAATGTACGAGTTTACTAATAAATCTGTAGTCTAACAGGTTATTAGCTGAATTTTGATCCGAAATTATCAACTCTTGATCTATATGGCTATTATCCACCATTGAAGAATGTACATAGACAAGGAATGAGATAATGCTAAAAGATATTATTCTGTCTCCAACAAATATACGCCTAGCATATCGGTTGTCGGCACTGAAAATGGAATTGACGTGTGTAGTTTAAATTCGGATCGACATCGCTACGTTCATATTTGCACTGATATCTGTGAAAAAAGTTATTAATCTATCTCGTCTCCCCACATCTAAGGAGTTACATCGGAAGGAAGACTGGGCTGTCTAGGTTTGGATTAGCATCAATTTTAAAATAACTCTGAATTCAAAACCTGTCGAACTTGTTGCTGGCGACTTCACTCTGAAAAAAAAGCCATATTTGCTATGGAAACGAAGGCAGAACCCCCGAGTATATTGAGGCTTTGAAAGTGCTATACTTCATAAAGGTATCTAATTGAACTAAGGATGATGAGTGAGAAGGTTGAAATAAATGCTTGATTCAGGATTAGGCTACGTATATATTGAAGTCCGTACTTAAATAATATGCAGTTAGTACATGGGGCCTCGATTTCGAGGGAAAATATAATCTCCCCATAACATATATACCTAAAGGTTAGTGTTAAACCATATATTAACTGAGTGAAGAGGATTTAAGTATTCATATATATATATATATATATATATATATATATATATATATATATATATATTGAAATCGATTAATCCGACAGTTATTTAATATATTTTCTATTTATACATTATTTTTATAGGTATAATTTATTTAAGTAAATGCTGTTTTTTTTCTTGTTTTTTTTTTCTCGAACATTCAGGCCGGTAAATGCAATACTGTTTAATAAAAATTACAGAGCATTTACTTAAATAAATCATATCTATAAAAACAATGTATTAACAGAAAATATATGTATATACATATATATATGTGTGTGTATGTGCGCGCGCGGTATTTAGTGGAAAGTGCTCAATATCCGTGATGGAGCTAACAAATGTGATAGATAGTAGTTTGTAACCCTGAGTGATATATATATATATATATATATATATATATATATATATATATATATATATATATATATATATATGTATATGTAACCCTCTATAGTCCTAGGGGCACCACATGTGCTGATCTGCAGTAGCAGTGGTGTTTCCTGGGTAAGATAGCCTGGCTGAGCCCATCCCTCTCCAGGCTGGTTTTGAATTCAGAGTTTTTCTTTCGTCTAGACTTGTTGCAAACCAAAGCAACAAGAACAATCTATCCTGCAATTTACCCATAGAGGGTTGGGAGAAGAGATGGGTTCATGCCTTTCCTCAGTGTGTTAGCACGTATGTGAATCTAACTCTCTACTCTAACTCTTCATATAGGTGTAGTTTTGTTCCCTGTATAACAATTAAAACAGTTTCCAATGATCTTTTGTTACATCTTCGCTTATTTAAAATATGAAATACTATATTATGAAATGGACTAAGTCCGACAAATATTTTAATATATTTAATTTTTATATGTTACTTTTATGGATACAAATTTTTAAGTAAATTCTCTGTTTATATTAAGATCATTTACTGCCCTTCATATCCGAGAAATTTCATAGAAAGTATGATATTTCATATAAAATTGTTATTACAGTTTATTATAAACAGAACATTTACTTAAATATTTTTATCTATGAAAAATAACATATAAAAAATAAATATATTAAAATAATTATCGGAGTTTGTCCAATTCATAATATATGACGTCAATTGTTTACGTTAAAATACGCTTCGAGCAGATATGTGCGTTCGAGAGAAATCATGGGAAATTTGTTTTTAAAAGCAATAATTCGATCTTACTAAACAGACCCTTCCTCTACAGATAAACGTTATATCACGTCAGGCTATATGATGGTTACGTATAGGATACAGGTTTGATTCCTATCAGAGGACAAATTTTTTCTATGAAATTTCTCGGACATTCATACTGTCGTTAATACTTTTTATTATAAAAAGAGCATTTACTTAAATATTTGTATCTATAAAAATAACGAATAAACAATAAATATATTAAAATATGAAATATTGTTAAACAAGTTTTAAAAATATTCCCACCATATAATTAGTCTTAAAAGACGCTTACCTTTTTTGTGATACTTCTTCCAAGTCTCAAAACACTCTGTAAAATTCTGTTTTCCAGCCATAATGATGAATGCGTTGGTAAGCTGCAGATAAAGAGACCTTGATATGTTCAGCAATTGTAACATCTTCTTCTGCACATTGACTATTATTTTAAGGCTGTTGTCAAACCCCACCGTCATTGAAGGAAGCCACAAGTTCAGTTATATCGTGGGTCGTCATATAGAAAGTGTTTGATGAAAGAATTGAGCTTTGTGATTAGGGATGTTGGTCTGTCACTTGTTGTCACTGAAAACGCAATCGTTATGTATTAGAGTGAGGCCTGATATCATAGTGTGACGTCCCTACAGCCTTCGCTCGCTCCTCGCTGCTTCGGTCGGGTGTCGCCGCTCTAAACGTGACGTCCGCCTGTTTGCGTCAGTCGTGTCGTCCCGTCCTGTGATGACCAACTGGCTTGGTATTGGTCGCGGCACCCAAATGTGACGTTCTAATCTTTTGGTGATTCGGATGGGAATCTGGTCATATCCGATATCAGCCTCGTCGTTCCCAACTCGCTTCCAACGTCTGGTTACCAAAGTAACTGCGTTGATCTCCAGTCCGCCTACCCACGTTGTGAATTGATCTTAGGCAGACGAAATCAGTCAGTCGTTGGGGCCGTAATGCAAGTTCAAATGAGGGTGGTATCGCACAAATATGTGTAAAAGAAAATAAAATAACTCAAAAGTTCAAGGTATCAAAAAAAGGATAATAATACTTTATATCTGGTTGCTGGATACATAGGACTGCGTCTATCTCCCGACCCGCTATATGGATTGTGACACGTTGTTTTTGTTAGGTGAGTTTTAACATCTTAAGTTGTCTGTTCTTTAAGAAACTGGTTCTTGGTGTGTCTTCAGGCGATAGTCGTAAAACTTATTTTGGTGGTATGGATCTAAGTCGCTCTTCAAAAATAAATTGTTCTTGGATTGAAGGTGAGTTTGGAAGTTGCGCGAATCTTTCAAGTCAGCTAATGCGAGGCGGGACCCACTTCAACTGTGAACTGGAAGGTGAACCGAACTGGACTGAACTGGGAAACTCTGATTTTCGCTCGCTGCGACTTTGCTTATATGGACGCCGACCAAAACCGGGGTGGGCTTGTTGGGGTTTGAGGTTCCTTAATAATTCCAAATCCACAATCACCTTCTTTTTTTTTCGGTCAGGAAAAATTTATTATTTCCATTTTTGGAAGTCTTCTCTTACCCCTACCTTCAGAGGGCGTCAACGATCCTCCCACTTCTTCGCAGTAACATCTTATACCTATCCTCTTTAAGGAGTAGTAGCAGGCCTCCTCCCCTGCATCACATGATCACCTCCGCCTGGCTCTCGTTAACATTCATCCAATGGTCGATCAACAGTGTGGGCGTGACCAGACTAGCCTTGTTTTTAAAAAAAATATATCTTGCTCAAAGAAAAAAGAATTATCTCCTCTTTTTTCTTTTTTTTCTATTTCCTTCCCTTCTTTACTTTTCTATTCTCTCTTCTTCTCTGGCCGCCAACAGAACAATGCGACCAGTAGTGTGATAACCTCAATTCTCATCTGGATTTCGTCAGTCAGATTTTCGCCAATTATCAGAGTGGGTGGTCATCCAGTAAATACGGCCAACTTTTCCGATAATATTGTTTCGCTCTTATCGCCATATTGTAACAAAACCCAGACCTTGTCTAACGATATCTTTCCCTCGACAAAGACTTAACCTATTTCCCTTTGTTTTCTTTAGTTCGTGGGTGGTCAGGGCAATCCCGTGACACAGTTAAATGTTTATCTATTCTGTCCCGGAGTTTAGCTAGCCGATCTGGAATTTGTCAATTAGATTTTCGCCAGCACCAAGTGGCTGTTATCTATTCCCGATAATATAAGTCCGCCACCACGACACAGTCAATTTTTATCTATTTAGAATTTTCGGCAATGGCAATGAAACCTTTCACCATTTGTCGCTATCAAAATTTCATTTCTTTCCCTTCTTTTCTTCCTTTTCTTTGCCTCCCAAAATGGTATCACAATAGGTTCGCGGGGTGCAAGAAAAACTTGCAATGGACCTGATTCGTATGTTCATAATAATAATAATAATAATAAGTAGTAGTAGTAGTAGTAGTAGTAGTAGTAATAATAAGAAGAAGAACTGCAGCAATAACAACAAAACACAAGAGCAAGATGTTTGGGTATTTTGTCGTGTCGAAGGAATTAGAAAAAAGATAAAATATGCGTTCTCCATATTTAGTATATAATGATGTTTGATACCACACACACACACACACACACACATATATATATATTCATATATATGAGGAGAGAGGGAAGCTATAAACGCGACGCGAACCTCGATTAATATTATGTATGGAGGACTAATGCCGATTATATGGAAACGTTGAATTTTAATTTTTTACCATTTTTGAGTTTTAAATTTTTATCAGCTGTGGGTGACTCAGAGTGTAACAGATGTCACACAGACACGCACATATAAATACACGCACGCACACACACACACACACACACATATATATATATAATTATTTATTTAAAAATATGTTCCATCGCTACATAAGACTTCTCATGTTTCAAAACAAGAGCCGAAAACTTCAATATAATTATTTGAATTAAATTGAATTAAAGTACCAGGCTCTGTTCCATCTTCAAGCGAAACAATTGTACATCATATTAGTATTAGGACTCTCAATGGATAAGATAGTACATTGGTATACCACAGATTTTACGCGGCGTATATTTTCCTATAGGCAGTCTTCTGGGTTTCTACAATCATATATTTTTTCATTATTTTTGTCTAATTTAAGTGTAGGGTTTTTATTAATGCATGGGGGTTTGTTCAGGATTTTATTATTGTGCTTTTTTATTAAACTTTCTAGATTTTCAGTGCAACTGTAAATTAATTTTAGGGTGTTTTTATTAAATATTTTACTAAGTCTACTTATTGTAGGAAAGTTTTTTTCAATTAAAGCTAGGAATTTATGTCCTAGCTTAATACTAACCATTTGGTTGAACGAAGGGGTATACCAAATGATTTTTCTTTTCCTGTTTTTCTTCTGGTTAGTACAATTGTTTCGCTTGAAGATGGAACAGAGCCTGGTACTTTAATTCAATTTAATTCAAATAATTATATTGAAGTTTTAGGCCCTTGTTTTGAAACATGAGAACTCTTATGTAGCGATGGAATCATATTTTTAAATAAATAATTATATTTAGGCTCTAATTTTGTATCGAGTACTGTTTTGTTTTTAAATAATAACAAAAATACTACAGAACTTTGGATTATTTACCTAACGAGTTCTTTCCTATTTTTATCTATTTTCACACACACACACACACACACACACACATATATATATATATATATATATATATATATATATATATATATATATATATATATATATATATATATATATATATATGCGTATGTGCGCATGTAAATGAAAATGATCGATCAATTTATTTCTGGATGATAACAGCAACAGTCTTTTAATGTAAAATACTCAATATCAAGAGACATACTAATAGTATCTTTATATGTTCACTTGAATCTGGAACAGATATGTAAACATTTACTTCTGTTGACTGAAAGGGATTAAAATCAAGTCTCTATTTTATTATGTTGGACTAACTATAATTTTTACAAGACAGGAAAGTAAAAAAATACGGAGTTAATTTTCAATCACCCTGTACACACACACAATATTTTTATATATATATATATATATATATATATATATATATATATATATATATATACTACTTTTAAATATATATACTACTGTAAATATATATATATATATATATATATATATACTACTTTAAATATATATACTACTGTAAATATATATATACTACTTTAAATATATATACTACTGTAAATATATATATATATATATATATATATATATACACTTTGTATATATATATATATATATACTACTGTAAATATATATATATATATATATATATATATATATATATATATATATACTATGTATATATATATATATATATATATATATATACACTACTGTGTGTATATATATATATATGTGTGTGTGTGTGTGTGTGTGTGTGTGTGTGTGTGTGTGTGTGGTTGGTTGGTGGTGGTAGGCACACGGTAATATGGCCATTTTCTAAGCTTAACTTAGAGGTGGCACAAGACCAAAATTATGGGGTACCTAGTGACGATGGAACTCGCTATTCAATCGTAATTGATCTAATGACACAAGTTTACTAACCATTCGACCACTTGAAAATGCCCAAACAATTTTGTACAGCGTAACTTAGATGTAGGACAAGGTCGAATTCACTAGGCTGTCGTAACTAATCTAGCGAGACAAACTTTCTAATCATTACTCCACACCGAAGTTTCTAAAGACGATAGTGTTTTTCTAAGCGTAGCTGTGATGTGGCACATGGTCGAAAGTGTAAAGCAACTAATGTTCAGTCGAGACAAGATGGCTAACCATTACACCACGTCGAAGTGCCTAAAATGATTTTCTAAACGTAGTTTAGATGTGGCAGAAGGCCGAAAGTGTGGTGCACACAGTGAGGATCTTACTCAATACTCAGTTGTAAACGTCCTTACGAAACAAGCATGCTAACCATTCCGCAACACTAGAGTAATATGGGAATACGTGTGTGCATACGTATGCATGCCTCATCAGAAAGTAGGAAAGGAAAAGAAAAAAACTTATATATATATGTATTTTTGTTTTTTTTTATATATATATTAACGTATTTTAGAAACCAAAATTGATATACTATAAAATTAAGACGCACATAATTGAATATAAAGAAAGCCGTGGGAAACATGCGTAAATAACTTTGTTCCTAGATCAATGACGAGAGGGCGACAGATGGATAGAAATGTGTTTGTTGCTTTATAAGTAAATATTCATATGCCTGCGCACGCATATATGCATTTTCTATTTGAACAGAGAGGAACATTTGTTCACTTGACGTTGTTTGAGCAACGTTTACATCGAACCTGATGGACGAGCTGCGCAAAAAAACAAACAAAAAAAAAACAAAAAAAAACATAGAAAGTTTAATCGTAAAATTGCAAAAAGAAACTGAAGGTGGGAAGTAAACAAAAGCTTTCCAGTCGTAAAACACAAAACCTTCAACCTTGTTCAAACATACAAGCTTGGTTGACTGAGTCATTTGTACATCAGCACGCAGAAGACAAATCTCTATTCAGCTTTGTAAGCGGCAGATTATTGTCAGTCAAAGCCAGACACACGTCTAGTACGAAGATTTTGTTTTTTTATCGTATTAGATAGATATATCATATATTGCATAAGAAATAAAAATAGATATTTATAGATATCTTTTTTTCTCTTATGAGGAATGCTTATTTCTCAGGGGGTATTTTCATTTATTTATTTTTTTTTTTTTTAAATAGCGTGGTCGAAATCCTGGACTTCTTTGAGAGATCGGAGGTAGTTCTGGACTTTGAGGAATACATGAAACAGTATTACCTGACTACGTATCTTTATGGATAAGAACTAAGGACGTGATATCGGACCAACATTATTCAACCAGAAATATTTAGAAAAAAAAAGACTTGTCTTCGATCTATGAACAAAATCGTCAAATGTGATATTCGGAGAGAGGGTTGAATCATATTTTTTATGCAGTCACACTTGGGTCCTTTATCCTATTAAGATGGAACAAATACATTGAATCAATTGCTTCGTCCACCGCAAGGAAAGTTGGCCCCCTGTGCCGCGCCAGGAAATTTTTCTCCCCGGAATCGATCCTCCAGATCTACAAATCAACAATTCGCCCTTGCATGGAGTATTGCTGCCATATATGATCTGGAGCCCCTTCTGTTTGCCTCGGGGTTCTTGATAGGCTCCAGAGGCGGATATGCAATATAATTGGCCCTGTTCTGGCATCTCGTCTACAGTCACTTTCTCACAGACGCGCCGTCGCCCCTGTCTGTCTGTTTTACAAATACTTTCATGGCAATTGCTCCGAGGAGCTGCATTCGCTGGTTCCCAGATTCATGAGTTCAAGCGCCCTACAAGGCTGGCATCCCGCTCTCACCCCTTCACTGTCGAAACTCCTAAATGTAGCCGTCTCTTCTCCTCCAATAGCTTCATGTCACGCACCTCTCGCCTGTGGAACTCCCTTCCCTATTCCAGTTTCCCTGAGAGCTATAATCTCCAGCTATTCAAATGTAATGTCAATCGACATCTCCAGTTACCTTAATCTAGCCACTACCCTTCTCCTCATCCTTTCTTCTATCACTCCTATCTGATCTTGCTCCAAATTTTCTGTAGCCCCTTGCGTCCTAGTGGCTTCCCGCCTTGCTTGGGGTGAAACACTTAAAAAACAAAATAAAATAATGAGGGATAACATAATTTAGATCAGGCCACTCTACGATTATTACAGGTACCGTATAACCCAGTACTGCCTGCCATATTCTAGTACCACCAGCGACTGAACCTGTTCTCTGGTGATGAGGGTCGCTACAAACACAACAGAACAAACAAGATCTGCCAAAGAGCGAAGTAAACTTCTTATATAATCAACGGCCACAGTTGGGTAGACTGGGCTACATTTGTTTTAATCAATTCACTACTCCGGCGATAATGTCACTTAGATGCAACAGACTACTGGGAGTGAAAAAGAATGGACATTAGAAAGAACCGGAAATCCAATCCTAAACAAAGGACGAAGATTAAACCTATTTACAATATTCGGACTATTGTCCTCATCTTTGTTGCCATATTTATCAAAACGTTTCGGCCGTTGTACGCTCCGGCCTTCTTCAGGTGATTGGAATGTCAAACTGAACCCTTTATTTCGCTCACTGGTGTAAACTGTTCTAGTTCCACGTGCCATGTTTTAATGGATGTCAGTTCTCAGTTATCTCCTGTTAATTCACCTCTCCAAGTTCTCCACTGCCTGTATATATTTAGGAGTTAAAGTACTCAATATCAGGCATAGACGAATGCATTTAGCATGAATCAGACTGTGGCTTCTGGGTATTAAATTTAATGTCCGCTTCCTTATTTATAAACATAAAATATATACGCGCACGCATGCACTGATATATATATATATATATATATATATATATATATATATATATATATATATATATAAACAATAAAATAAAATTGTCTCATATACATATACACATGCACACACACACACACATACATATATATATATATATATATATATATATATATATATATATACACTGCCGGAAGACTGAGAAAACTAACAATTATAAAGGTCAAGATACTAAAAAATATCAAAACACACACACACACACATATATATATATATATATATATATATATATATATATATATATATATATATATATATATATAATCAGAACAATCCTTAGGAAATTCATTGGCAAATTTGTAAATCATATAGAGTGACGGATGTCGTCCTTTACAATTTCACGAGATTGAATTGATGTTGTTGTGCATATTTATGCCCACGAAGGAGGGCATATGCTTGAATTTTAAAATTTTAATTTTAATGTTTTTTTTTATTTAAATTTTCTTATACTTTAATTAAAGACGACTGACAACGTACTCCATTTAAGCTTTTTTTAAAATGATTTTTCTTGTGTTCGTATAAGTTTTTTTTTTTTTTTTCCTGGACATAAAGTGTGTATTGTACGAATATTTTTTTTTTATCTCCGTGCGCTTTCGGCCACTCTTTTAGCCATTAACTGATTTTTTAATTGAAACTGAATTTTTAGATTTTTATGTAGTTATCTAGAGTTTATCGCAATGTTTTTTTTTTCTTAATACGATCAGAATATTTTGCTCGTGTTCATAGCTGATGTTATTGAGTGTTGCCTTTTTATTTTTTATTATCAATGTTTCCATTATTTTTAGCTAACTTTTACATGTGAATGAGGCTATTATAGTTGTATTTACTTATATGCATACATAATACATCAACAAATCAAGTTTGAAAAGAGTAAGTTATTTTAAGTAGTAAATATTTATCTTTCAAAATAATTTCATTCTTTATCAATGTACTTTATTCAAAAATGATTATTCGTCATATACTTTCAGCATTATACAATGCGAATTTCAAATCGAATTCCATTGAACATCAACTTGCTATATATGCATATATATGTGCGTGTGTGTGTGTATGTATGTATGCATAACTATTTACTCAATTAAATATACAGGACACTAACACATAAACATACACACGCCGATCACTGCTTATATTGTTTACAATAAACATGTATAAGTACAGGTTGAGAAAACTATTTTTTTGATTTCCTTCCCCCCCTCTTTGAATGTATGTGTATTGTAATATACACGCATTGATAAATGCACGCGCAAACATGCACCACACCACTTATATATATATATATATATATATATATATATATATATATATATATATATATATATATATATATATATATATATTATAACTGTAGGTACCTCCACTATTTTTTTCGATACATAAGGTTAAGAATGATTTTTAAAATGAAAAAGCATTCTTGAAGCTTTCTTTTTAGCTTTGATTAAAAGCTAAATCATTAAATTTTCTTTTTCCAGTAAGCAAAAATACTCTGGTGTATTTTAAATAGAAATTATATTGATTGAAATCTATTTTTTGTTGCTTTCAGTAATATCGTTAAAATCTACGAATTTGACACATTTGTAAAGAAAAGAAATGTGCTCCTGATCTGGCTCCAGTTCTCAAACTATATAACTATTCATTGACTGTTGGATATCCTCATCTGTTGTCCCCTTTTTTTAAGAACTCTGGAGACCCTTCTAACCCATCTAACTACCGTCCTACCCGTCTCCTACCACATTTCGCTAAATTCTTCGAGGCTTTAATCAACGCTGAGGTCGTTGAGCGCCTTACATCTCATGAGTTACTCTCTAACAAACTATAAGCTTTCCGTTTTTTTTTCCGTTCTACTGCTGACGTTCTCTCGGCCATAAGTAAATTTGTATACCAAGAATTTGACAATAAACGAGAAGCCTGAGCTGTTTTCTAGATACCTCCGAAACATTTGAGAGGGTTTGGTATGCTAGCCTTCTTCGTAAGCTTCAGAGATACGGTATTACTTAACGATTATTTGACTTAATACAATCATTTCTGTCAAACCTTGAAATTAAGGTCGTCCTAAACGAGTTTTCTTCCAGTTCCTTTCATACGAACGCTGGTGTCCTCCAAGGCTCTGTCCTGGGTCCTACACTGTTTCGGATCTTCATCAACGATCTTCCTGATGTTACCAGTTCCCAAGTAGGCATCTACGCAGACGACACTACTATTTACTCCTGTCTCAATAGTAAATCAAGCATTGCTCGCAAAATTAACCTGGCCGTTGGCCTAAAAAAAACCCTCCAATCTATGATTGACTGGGGCAGGAAATGGCTTGTAAATTTTAATGCCTCCATGATGAAACTGCTCTTATTTATCAATCTTAGAGAACCTCCCTGCCTCCTATAAGAATGGCTGATACCCAACTCCACGAGAGCGTCTATCTGCACCTGCTTTCCATTGACCTGAGGTGGAACAACTACAGTGAATCAATAGCTTCATCTACCGCAAGGAAAAGTGGTTCGCTGTGTTGCGCCAGAAGGTTTTTCTCGCCTAAGTCCATCCTTCACGTTTAAAAATCTACAAATTCGTCCTTGCATTGAATACTGTTGCCATATATGGTCTGGTGCCCCCGCTGTTAATCTCGAGGTCCTCGAAAAATTGCAGCGACGGATATGAAATGTGATAGGTTCTGATCTGGCATCTCGTCTACAGTCATTTCCTTACAGTGGCTTCCCTCTGTCTTTTCTACATATATTTTCATAGCAACTGCTCTGACGAGATACTTTCACTGGTACCTCAACTACATGAATTTAAGCGTGCTACCAGGTTGGCAAGTCGGTCCCACCCTTTCACTGTCGAAACAGTTAAATTTAACCACCTACTCAAATAGCTTCTTCTCTCGCACTTACTGACAGTGGAACTCCTTTCCTTCTACTTGCTTCCCCGATAGCTATAATCTCCAGATATTCAAATGTAATGTCAATCGACATCTCCAGATGCCTTGATCCTGATCCTCGTCCTTTTCTATATCCTTTCCTCAAACAACCATCTTTACTCTTGTTCTCACTCTATGTAACCCAGTATCAATCTGTAACCTAGTGGCAATCCTGCCTTCCTGGAGTGAAATGATTAAAAAATGTTAATTCCCGGTTTTAAATTAAAAAAAAAAATAAAATATACTTCTCGGAAACTTGATTTGAGGAATATTAGCTGATTTAAAGTATGATTAATCTGAGTTGAAAAAAGTAAGTTTAAAATAACAGAGGAATGGATTTTTAAAGCAAATACTAGCGGTGATTACGTACTTCTCATTGTTCGTCAATCACGTAACAAATGCTGATATAGGTCTTGACAGATCTATTATTAATAATTAATTTAATTCCTTGTTTGTTTATGAAATTCTGATTAGATATGAATCCACCTATTATCTTCCAAGGTATAGGTTAATTATTAAACTTGTATTACTAAACTATTACTATCGTATTACATTCCCCCATAGCTGCAAAATTCTTACAATCAAGAAATCTTTTTTTTTCGCTTTAAATAACCAGCAAAGTGCTCGTAAGCCGTAGAAAACGAATCAATCAATCAATCTTTGCCCCATTTAAACCGTCTTTTTCCCCATTTTTTCTGTGCAATAGACATGTCATTGTGAAAGTGAAGTAACATAATCTATTTTAGAATGATAGATGATTTTGGAAAAAGTATCACTGCAGCCCAAGGGGTAAAATTATTTCCTCCTCAGATTATAAAATTCGTGACACTAGCTTTATGTCATTGTCAATTCCTGACTATTAATCTTTCACCAAGCACTCTCGAAACTTGTTAGGTTGGCTATTATGACACAATTGATGACCTAGAACTTTATGGCTTCCGAACTTAGTGGGCGAAAAAATACATTGACAAAGCTCGACACTTAAAAAAAATACAATTATGCAGCAATGACGAATACAATGAGACAAGAACTGACAGATATTTAATATATATATATATATATATATATATATATATATATATATATATATATATATATATGTATACTAATAATACAGTTCAAAATTTTGAAGCCACCCCTATAATTAGCATGGGATGAACTTAAAAGAAAAAAAAATAAATGAAAAAAATTGTGCCGCAGTCATCAAGGCAGGCGGAAGGAGGATATTTTGAAAATCATGTCTCACTTTTTTTTTAACCACTTTCTCTTATTTAAGGTACAAAGCAAGTAATTTTGAACTAATGGTAACCTCAACGTTTGAACTGTACTATATATATATATATATATATATATATATATATATATATATATATATATATGCGTGTGTGTGTGTGTGTACGTTCTAAGATAATGGATTTTATTTATCAATTTGACAGATTTCTATCCCTCTACGATTCGAAACCTGCCTGATAGCGCATTTTTTCTTTAATGCAATTTCTTATATATTCATAACTGCAGAAGAAAAATAAATAAATATAGTTTTTAATAAATAAATGGAGCGTCTACTCAAATATGAGTATCCACTAAAAATAACACTGAAAGTGATATATATATATATATATATATATATATATATATATATATATATATCCTAATGAGAAAGAAAAGATGAAGTAAAGTGCCACTGTTCGTAGCATTTACTTGTTTTAAAAAAGTGCTGAATACAAAGTAGAGCAATATATTATTTTTTTATTCTATGAGATTATAATAAAAGCATGTTGCAATCGCTACACAGGGCTTTAAGCTTTCAGGTTTCAATACTATGATTGTACTTCTTCAGTCGTGGGTAAGTAACTGGTGATTAAATGATTTTTAAAGAAATTTAAAAACAAAATGTTACCTCTTTTCTGAAAGTTAAAGGAGGTGGACCTAAGGTCAGAATTTAAAATAGACTTGTAGGTATGTCTTGATTAACCAATTAAATGGCAGATCTATGCTAAATTGAAATGTAAGTTCACAGGGTGGGGATGGGTAAGTTATTTTTTCATGTCACGATATGCCGGTACACAGGCCATCATTGACGATATATATATATATATATATATATATATATATATATATATATATATATATATATATATATATATATATATATATATATATATATATACTTATGCAATACTTTTACAAAATTTATGGGAGGGTTCCTCACGAGAAAACAAGAAAAAATGTTCATATAAAAATATGTCCGCAAATTCTTCGTTTTTATGTTAAGTTTAAAGAAAACAGTCGGGGGCACCGTGTTGTCATGTAGACTAGGTTACATTTGTCATTCATGTACATTTGTGGCTAGTATGTCTTCAACGTTTCGCGTGTGTAGTAGTGAGTTGACTGAGAAGAATTCCGTTTAAAAATGACAGGATAGTCATATCGTCACCAGGCAGGATTTAGTTTCCGGTTTTTTCTAATGTAGTTTCCGTCTCTTTCACTTTCAGTAGCCCCTTGCATCTTAGTGACATTATTGCCTTGCTTGAAGATAATTGTTTAAAAAAAAAAAATTGAAAACAAGTTATTTGTTGAAAAAATAGTTTGAAAACGAGATTTTTTTTTCTTTCTCGTATCACCGCATGAAGATATACTTTTACTGTCATTATAATCGATTCAACTGCAACAGGTCTTTTTATAAACACATATCACTGTAACTATAGGAAAACTGAGCAGTATGGAATAGGGTTGGAAACGAGTGGATAATATGCTCTAAATCTGTCATCGGTTTACCAATTCAGTGGTCAGTGATGTCAGTTTTCTGGTGGTTGCGGGGTGTCTTCGTTTCGCGTGTGTGTTTTCGTATTTGTTGTTGTGTCTGAATGAGCGCCTGTCTGTGTGAGTGTTTGGAATGAATGAATGTTTTAGTCCCGCATTGACTTCGGCCAGTTACCTGATGTTTCAGCCACATTTAGTGATTGTGGGAGTTTTACTACTAACATCATTTTGTTTAGTTTCTTGTAAATAGATTTTTAGTTCATATTGTAGATACTCATTGGGGCTAGTTTTTAAAATATTTAAATTGTTGTTTTATTACCCTCCCCCCGCAGACGATAAATTGTACATATGGGGACTAGTTAGTATTTTCATGGAGACGTTGAGGTATTATGGTTAGAAAGGGACGTAAGAATGTGTTGTTTTGGTGCAAGAAATATTGTTAGTATGATTGGGTCAGCGTTTGTGGCTAGCTAAGTTTAAAGTTAAGACAGAAGAACGTCCTTTTTCCCCTCCCCATTTTCGGACTTGTGCAACATTTTTTTTTTTTTTTTTTCAGAAATAAATACCTTCAGGTCAGGAAAACCTTCCCAGTTCTTAGCAGTCAGTCAGGTGGTTTTCACGTTCTAAACGGATTACGAGTATCTTCCTGAAAATCAGATTCAAATAGCCTTCCGACGAGGAATTTTACAAAATAAAGCAACAGATCTCTCTCTATATATATATATATACATATATATATAGACAGCGAGTGCTTTTGTAGGATTTTGTCTGTAACCGTTTGTTGTAATTGAGTTAATTTTTTTTGCAGTGACAGCGCCTTTTTTACATGAAAATGGTGGACTGTTGGAGGAGGTTTTTTTTTATTGGTGGGGAAATATTGACTCTGTGAAAGAATAGTATACAAAAAATAGATGAGAAACTCATATATAATAAAGGAAAAGAATTAAGAAATACACCGTCATTGCTTACAAGTATAAACCATTTCTAACTATCATTGTAGAACACACATTTTATTGAAATGATATCTGATGCTTGATTCTAAATAATTTCGGTGCGTTGAATACGAATTTCAACTCGGTTTGGCTTTATCAGGTCCTGATTCTTGTCAACAGCCATTTACCAGATTTTTAAAATTAGGACTAAAGAATTAAATCAAACTATACGAAAATTACAATATAACGATAGAAATAACTTGAAATAAAGTTACTGTATAACGATAGAAATAACTTAAAATAAATTAAGTTACAATATAACAATAGAAATAAATTAAAATAAAAAAAAACATATGAAGCTTTCATTGTGGTAAAAAAAATTCTTTTGCAAAACTTTCTTGTGTATTTGCTCGTTAATGGCAGGTCTCTTTTCAAGCAACAGCAATAATCACGTATCACGTAGAAATCCCATTATCCTCTATACCGTTCCTCCATAAATTTAATGTCTTGGTGGAATGTCTCCCCTTGTTTTCCACTTACACCACCTAAAATACTTGGAAACTGGTCAAGATGGCTATTAAGATATGCATTTTATGCTCATATTGCAACCTAAGTCTATGTAATCTCTTATAATATTTTTTACGATTTCTTCGTAGTTATTTATCTATAATAACCTAAAAAGTTTTCTATCAAGTTCAGGAATGAGAACCAGGCATTTTTTTCCGTTTATTCCTCTACTTTAGGAAAATTGCTGTTCTTATTTCTGGATCTTCGAAAATTCCCGCCTTGGTTTAAATAGGAATTTATTATGAAATAGGCACTAATAATCTGTGAAATTAAACTAGAAACACGGATGAGTAGGTACAATATAAATTACATCTAATTAAATCAACTATTAAATTACGATGGCAAAAGTACTCAATGAATTATATACCAATTCACAATTATGTTAATGCTAAAACTTAATTATCTGATTGGTTGAATTGCTTGAGTGACCCCGGAAACGAGTCGCTTTTATATATTTAAGTTGACCTTCTAGAATATTCTACAGAAAACAAGAACGCTCAAGAAAATTCTAGAATTCTATTTTTAGCTTAATTTACTAAAATGTGTTAAAATGACAAAATTAAAAATATTTTAGGGTTTTATATGTAAATATAAGAGTATTATATACTCTTTTATATTTACATATAAAAGAGTATATAATAAAACAATAGCATAGCAGTAGGTAAAAATACCTAGATAAAAACATAGTTGCATAAAGTGTATTGCAAAAGCTAAGTATAGAGAAAAAAAACTTTTTATGAATATGACGAAAGATGAGGGGTGTTAAGTAAAACCAGAACCTTATAGAGCGAATCTAATTCAATAGACAAAGATTGAAATTAGTTCGCCAGTGTAATAACTATATTGTGCTTATGGGGTTTGCATAAATGATTCTCTTGTTCTACCTGTAATTCCTCAGCACGGACCACAATACTGCTGCCCAGACTAAATAAACGACAGACATTTTTTTTTTCGGGTTCTTTTTTTACTCTGGCCACTACAGGGGTGTACATGGTAGAAGGCATCGTTTCTTTGAGTAAGCTAGAGAAAAAAAAGAAGATACGGAAACTACAGATTATAAAGAAATCTGAGAGACATATAGACATCATTCTTAATTCAACCCCGCTGAAGGGTCTCGTTCATTTTTCTGTCTTATCTTCTACATAAACAAAAACTATCCATCACTGTTTTGGATCCCAGGCACATAGGATTGAAGCCACCACCACTCAGTTTAGTTTCTGAAAGTTCTAAGTATTACTTTTAATTAATTACTTTCGCTACAATTATCAATGTGCCATTTTCCTATAGGTTACGCATATTGGCGTGATAATGCAACTCCTAAGACAAGAAAAAGAAGGGAAAGGCGATCTAGTCGTATTGTGGCTGTACCTTGCTAATGCATATGGGTCCGTTCCACACGAATTAGTCGAGGAAACTCTCTGCCCGGGGGACGAGTTATTTTCCACTTTACAACCACTATCTTATGGACGAAACGCCACAAGTCTCTCACTGCTCTATCAATATTTGAATGGATAGTGCTCAGACGAGCTACATCCAGATGTAAGTTCCACAACGTTCACGGAGACGTTCCTCCCATGCTACGCATATTGTAGCGAACCAGCCTCATTCCCTTCGTATTTCATCCTATGGCCATAAACTACATCTGGCAACAAGGCCAATCGTTAAATTAAATCCTTTGAGGAGCGTGGAACCACATCTTAACGGCTGTTGTTCCCAGGTCCACCTTGACCCTGAGTGGTAACACCTGTTAGGGTCCCGCTTATGGGAAAATAGGGAACTCCCAAACAAAAATCAAAAGTACACTTTTTTTATAATAAAATGGCCAACAGTACATTTTTGTAGCAAAATGACAATCAACGCAACACTAAAAAATATAAAAATATATTTTCATAATAAAATTACCAACAATACCTTTCATTATTTATATTTCTGAAATGAGGTATTATGTACGCTATTTACATTATTCGGACTATTGTCCTCATCTTTGTTGCTATATTTATTACAACGTTTCGACCATTGTACGCTCCAGCCTTCTTCAGGTGGTTGGAATGTCGAACTGAACCCTTTATTTCGCTCAATGTAGTAGACTGTTCTAGCTCCACGTGCCATGTTTAATGGATGTCAGTTATCAGTTATCTTCTGATATTTCCATTCTCCAAGTTCTCAACGGCCAAAACGTTGAGATAAATATGGCGACAAAGATGAGGACAATAGTCCGAATAATCTAAGTAGAATACATTTCATGATCTACAAGATATATATTTAAAAAAAATATACATTTACTCTAAAAGTGTAAAATTCCGTACAGAATATATGTAGTTGAAAGCCGAAAATTACGTATAAAATATTTAGATTTTGGCATTAAGTAACCCATAGAGTTTGATATACCGCTAAACAAAATCAACTAATCAACTTTTCGTATTTCCATGGTGAGATGTAAGTTCCACTCTAGCAGCTTTTCCCCACGAACCGTTGCTTTGGGGAACCGACTCCCAAGAGGATGCTTTCCTGATCACTACAATCTTAACCGGTTCACATCTAGTGTTAACCGTTATCTTTTCCACATATCCTCATAAACTGCACCTTTTACACTGTAACCCTCTACCTTGAGTGGTTCCCAGGCTTTGCTCACGATAAACATTACTGTAAAAAAATAATTAATTAAGATAGGCTAGTTTCGACTCATGAGATATAAAATAAACATGGTCATAATATACCTTCTCTTCTTGAAAGGTAATAAGATGGATATGGCTGTATCCACAGATGATAGCCCGGAATACTATTGACTATGAAGTGTCATATATCCGCAGAGATTTCTTGTGTGGATCGCACACTAGTGCATGTCAGTTTTGGAACCCTAATATCGTACTCGATTTGAAATTTGACGTTTGCCATGATAAATAAGGAAAGACAAAATGTTTTTTTTTCTACAAATCCTTTCTATTCTTGACGAAATGAGTTTGAAAATTAAGTTTAAATGAAAATGAAAAACGGAGCGTTGGAATTTCATCCCGGTGATCGGTGAAAGCCTTATAAAATTTGTAATTAAATGGAGCTTCATAAATTGTATATGAACAAGATTCAAGGCACAAGTGTATTCTTACTAAATTACTGAGCATTCAAAAGAGACCCTCATTTACTTCAAAGGGAAATTATACGAAACAATTTATGTATATTATGATGTAATATATTATATAGTAAAGTAGTTTTATTGCAATTTTTAATAAACAATGAAAATTTAAAATATTTTGCCCTATACTTTGTGCCCAGCAATATTATGGCGTTCTATACACTTTTATTTATTTTTTTTTATTAATTATGATCTAACAAATGATCTAAAAAAACTTATTCATCGAGGAGTCATTTTTAATCCTTATTATTTTTTTTACAGTTTTTACTTATGGAATACGGTAAAAAAGTACTACATATTTTGCTTGTGGTGATTCACAATTAGAATTCTGCTTTGAATATATTTTTCATTCAATGAATTTAATACGAAAGATATTAACTTTATTTGGATTTATTCTAGAAATAGTATAATTTTGAAGTCGGTTTTTACGCAGAACCTGCGGAAATTACGTATTTCTGTTCATTTTTCATTCGACCTTCAAGAAATAAATGCTAGAAAATTGCTAAAAGCTATTAATCTAATTTTTGGTATCACCATTTATTACATTAAAACTTCAGATTTTGCCTTGAGTGAAATGATGATTCTCTAAAGAAGTGAAAAATCAACCTACCCTAATACTACGGCCCTCAAGATTAATTTTAAGAAAGAAACAGATCTGCGCATACCCTACTTAACAAATTTGGGCAAATGGTTGGAAGAACAGGGATTAGGAGAGATAGCAAAAAGACAAAATTTCACTAGATCTAACCAACGCCTTTATCCACTGTGCCATCCAGTGACAGGATCCAAAGAGTGTGAGTTCAATACCCGGTTAAGGCAGTGGATAACTTTCAGAGGGAAATTAGCAGGAATTAACTGATAACTGACATCCATCAAACATGGCACGTGGAACTAGAACAGTCTACCCCAGTGAGCGAAATAAAGGGTTCAGTTCGAAATTCCAACCACCTGAAGAAGGCCGGAGCGTACAACGGCCGCAACGTTGTGATAAATATGGCGACGAAGATGAGGACAATAGTCCGACTAATGTAAATAATTGCACAATTTCTAAATTCTTATAACTTTTACATACATAGGACTCTGAATGTAAAAGGCCGAAGACTTAAAAGCTGTCCGAAAAAAGTGACAGTAATAGAAATTACTAGGGCTTATAGTGAGAAAGGAAGGCTTGGAAAATCTGACACTCACATGGCATAGTGAAGGCAAGTGGAACAGCGTATCTAACGCGCTTGTGTAAATGGATGGCAGAATCGAATATTAAAGAGACAGCAAAAAGAAAAAAATTACTAATAACTGCAAAGAAACAGAAAATTGTAGACGGCATTGATCACCCACGTCCTGAAGGGATACGGCGCATAGAAGATGATGTTTTTTTTTTAAATTGATATAGCTCTGAGTTATTGCATAACATTCTAGTTAAAAAAAATTTTTAAAGTGTTTTGATACATATAACAAAAGGAGATTTAAACCGGCCTATTGGGGGATACTATAGACTAAGCGATTTTGTACCTCTTGATATGAAGTAAATTGGTTCCAGTCATATTCGGGTGTTATTCTGGTCTAAGCTAAACTATACCCTGGTATATTATGAGAAGAGGTTTATCTAGGCAATTCCACCGGTTTTAAATGTAGTCGATATTAACATACAACCACGATTAGTATATCATTTTCATTCACTCACCAGGATTTACTGTACGAAACATCTGATCACACGAAACTTTCGATATAGATTTTAGAGAAATAAAAGCCGAATTTCATGGAGTAAATAAATATGTAGCAAATAAATAAATAAAATAAACATATTGTTTTTTTTTAGTTTTTATTCCGCTAACAAAATCGAACAGCGACAATAAAGTTAGGCGATGTTCGATAACCACATTTTTTTATATATATATATAACATATCACTTCAGGGCGTAATCTATCTTGACTCGCTAAACCTTTCTTTAGGTTGATATCAGTTAAGTGCCATGGCTGGAATTGTATTAAAGTGGTTATTCGTTGCCTTTAGGTTTACGGTTGCCTCTTTTATTAATAATGCATTCTGTCATCTTACAATTGATGGTTAATCTTTTATTTTCGTTTTCCACTATTATTTTATCTTTTACTTTTCGGTTTGGCGTCAACAGCTTCATCCACGTATCTTATGCTAAGATTACTTTCGATGAATTATAAATCCTCATCTTCTTTATCTCTATTAAATTATCTCCCTGTATAAGCTAAATAGGGCACCTCGGCGTGGTGTAATGGTTAGCAAGATTGTCTCGCTAGAACAATTGCGACTGAGTAGTAAGTTCGATCCTCACTGGGTGCCTCTTACTCTCGGCTTTGTGCCACATCCAAGCTACGCTTGGAAAATCATTAATTGGGCACCTCGATCTGGTGTAATTGTTAGCTTAAGAACAATTACGAATGAGTAGTGAGTTCTATCTCGCTAGATCAGTTACAACTTGGAAAATCTCAAGAACACCTCGGCGTGGTGTAATGGTGAGTCTCGCGATCCTCACTAGATGCCCCATACTTTCGGCCTTGTGCCACATCTAAGCTACGCTTGGAAAATAACTGAACTTTGCGCAGGTGCGGTACCGTAGCCAATGCGGATTCGGGGTGTCGGTCGCTCACTTGAGGAGCGTACACATCCTCATCCTTGCTGGTGGTATCGCGTCTGCTCTTAGCTCAGACCGGCTCTGACAAGCTAAGACTAGCTTAGACTAGCTCTGACCAGCTTGGACAAGCTTAGACCAGCCTGGACAAGTTATGACCAGCGGCCCGAATGAAAACACTCGGGTTCCCACGTTAAAAACTGACCTTGTGTCACAACCTGACTCAGTGGGGGGGGGTCAAGTAAATATACTGTATAAGCTAAATAAATCTATTTTCGTTTTACTCCTCTTTCTATTTTTGTGTATTTAAGGCTATAGAACCCGGTCTGTCGTACTATTTAATTTACCCATAGCTTGGTGGAGAAGAAGAGGATTCAATCCTTTCCCAAGGGTATTAGCACGTAAGTTAATGTAATGGATTCGACTAGAATTCGAAATCGGCATATATACAAGGAATCAGTCAGTTATGTGACATGGGTGATACACGCTCAGGCGATCATGTATCTTTCGATACATGACTAAGGGGCAGATTTTTCCCGCAGTAGGTTGTCATTTCTTTCTGCAGTAGACCAATTGCCATCCAAGTCTGTAGAACCCGGTCTGTCCTGCTCTTTAATTTACCCATAGCTGGAGGGAGAAGAAGAGGATTCATACCTTTCCCAAGGGTATTAGTACGTAAGTGAATGGATTCGTCTGGAATTCGAACTCTGCTCTCCGATTCCTCACTCCGAGAGTACAGGTAGGCTCTTTGAGTGTTGAACAAACAGAAATATGTCTGAGCAGGCGTCTACAACAGGGGCGGGATAGCCGCCCTTGTAGACATACATCCTCGGATACTATAGCGGTCAGCCATGATGATAATATTCACCTTCTACTTAATGTTAAAATTATATTATATACCTCATTCAGTAAATCCCTCGCATTGTATTGGTTGAGATTTTGTAAAAATATGTAAGGCATCTTTAAATATAATGGATTGTTCTAATATCTTTGGGATTTTACTATTATCTTTCCTATATAAATCAAGCTTTTTCAAGTAGGACTTCATGTCGAACAAGGTTTTATTCAGGGAATTTTAAATTTATTTTTCCTACATTTCGGATCAATTCCTTGCTTTCGGGGACATATTTAAATATAAACTGTCCAATTCCTGATTACTTTCGGCTATCGTAGCCATTATCAAACACTTCTCTGTTCTCTGTGCTATATCTTCGATTTTTGATTTTTTTTCTTTTCAAATATCAAATGCGTCCGTACGTGTTCCCTTAGTAGTTTTTTATTTATTTTATTTTATTATTGAAATTAGAATATCATCTTATTCATGGATGGTTGTTCTTTATGCTAAAGGCTTCAAGTTGTTGTATATTCATTTTCTTATCTATAAATGTCTGATTTTAAATTGCCTTAAAAGAAGCATTTACTACATACAGAAACAACTTTTTTTTGTCTTGCAATGTTATTTTGAACTTTCGGTACGCTGAACAAATCTGAGGAACACTTTTAGAAAAAAAACTGTCACCCATGCTGAAAATCACTAAGCATGAGCACTGTAAATACGTAAATAAAACAAATGTAGCCATCTCTTCTAATCCAAAAGCTTCTTATCTCGCACCTCTCGTTAGTGGAACTCCCTTCCTATCACTTGCTTCCCTTATAGCTATAATTTTCAAATATTCAAATGTAATGTCTGTCGATATCTTCCGATGCCTTGACTTTGATCCCTGTCCACTTTACCCTTTTCCCAAACACTCCTATTTAGTCTTACTCTCACTCTATGTAACCCCTTGCATGGTAGTGGCACTCCCGCCTTGCTTGGGGTAATGCTACTTTATTATATATAAGTGTTATTATGAGTAACATTAGACTTAAAATGTCTAAGTTTAATGATTTTAAAACATTTGGTCCTTCTAAATATCCGGTTTACATCAAACTGAAATGAACTGGTCCTCGATTCAATTTTTTGGCGACAGGATCTCATCATCTGTAATGCACTCTTTTAATTATACTGTACTATACCGGTCTTAATGTCCGACTATGGCAGCGTTTGAAATTCTAAAAAAATAAATGTAAAAAGTGTTCAATGTGAGAGGTTTCGTCCAGTAACACTTTATCGGTCTGAGATGCGACTACACATGGATACGAAAGAGGGGGATGCTGATGAAGTGCTAACAAACGAAATGCAATACATGGAAACTTTTTCCAGTTTGTCATAGACTTCCCCGAAATAGTTCTTGATATATTAGAATTTATATATCGTTTTCACCATAATAAAAAGTAAAATAGTGGTTGTAGAAAAAGAAAATGAAACAGTCACGGTTTCATTTTAGTGCCGAATGCTATTAATACATTGGCAAGGATTTGTAATGGATAATTGAAGATTACCGGTGAAGGAGGTTAGGCATCCATTTGCTGTGCACTATGATCGGAGTAATCCTCGCATCGAAGTTTGGGTTGGACATTCTAGAGGGAAGTCGAGGAAGTGGGCCTGCGCGTTCTTTATTCGTCCAAAGATCCACAAATCGACACACCATTCCTTCTTGAAAGGAACCATTATGAAACCTTGTGATCAATAGAGATTAGGATTTGGTTCTTCAAATGCATATGCAGTGACATCGTAGCAATAAAGAAAGACTACGCCTGCATATAAGTGTCTGCTTTCTGAAATATGAAATATACGGTAAAGAAGGAGACGTATAAAAACAATAATGTCCAACATCTGAATAGAGTTTCTTCTCAGGGATTATAACAACGAAAAATTAAGCGTGACAAAATACTATGGTGCTTGAATCGGATAATATATTGTCGAGTATTTAACACCATCGGATCATTATTGACATATTTATTACACGTACATTGTCTTTTTAATCATTTACCCCGATGCAAGACAGTAAAACCATTAAAACAAGGGTATACTGTTCGGGAAAGAATAAGAAAACAGAGAAATATTTCTAAGGAGCGAGAACCACAGAAGAGTAAGCAGGAAGACAGTAGATAACGATTGACATTGCATTTAAATTATTGAAGATCAACGTTGGTTGGATAGCATGAAAACGGAAGAGAGATCCACAAGCAAAAAAGCCAGTAAAGGTACTGTTAGCATAGAACTTGCGATTGCATATACCAAGTTCAAATGTAAATTGATGAAATTTTGTGGCTAATCTAGTACCGCGCTTAAATCTATAGTCTAGGTTACATCGCGAAGAGTTCATTCGAATATTTACCATGAAAATATTTATAGAAGCGATACAGGGAAGCTACGTGAGGACGGTGGGAAATTGACTGAAACAGTGATACCAGTTCAGGAACAATAATATTGCTGGGTCGTCTTTGGATTTTATCAAGAATTCGTAAATATATATTAGGAGCACTGGACCATATGCCACAGCAATATTCAAAGCATGAACGAATGGTAGACATATATATGTAGGATAGATACTGAAGAGACAAATTGTCTAGCCGGACACTGAAGCAACTTTCCATTACTAGATGAGATTTTTAAATGACCTATCAATTGATTCAATATAGTCATTTCATTTAATGTCAGCCAATAATGTTAGCTCTAGAAGTCGTAACGAGTCACTCTCCTGGAGGTTAATATCAGTCATAATGTTCTAAGGCAGAAAAAGGTCACATAGATGACTGATTCAGAACAGTTTTGAAAGTTAAAATTCTACCAGAGTTTATTTTCTTTGTTCAATATTTGATTCTTTTTCTTTGTGTGTGTATGTGTGTCGTATCTTTTCAGGGCGTGGGTGATCATGACTCTCTCCAACTTCCTATTTTTGTAGCTTGTAGCAGTATTTTTTAGTTACTATATCCTTCTCATTACATTACCTATTCTGCCTTCTATTTACAAAAGGCAGTTAGGTTATTCACTGTTTCCCTCTGCTTCTATTGCCATCATCATGTTTTTGTGTGTAGCAAAGTCTTCAATCACTACATTTTATATCCTACTAGCAGCATGGCCCGGCGTTGCCGGTGCTTGATTCAAAAATCGTACGACTCATACAGCAATCGCTATCACTTGACTTAAAATATTTTTGCCCTTCCTTGCTTTAAAGGGGTGCACTTTGCCGTGCTGATGTTGCTACATACCTTACTTCTTGCCTATCTCACACAGCGCATTTTTTCTAAGCTCTATACTAAACATTATATCTGTTACGAAAAAAGAACTAAACAAAATGAACACAAAACGATCAGCTTTAAAAAATGAGTCGTAACTGCAAAAACCGAATGAAAAAAAGAATGTTAACGACAAATACTTTTTCACATCCAACCCAGTTTGCGGAATCAGAATCAACGTTGAGTTTAAGCAAGTGAATGAGCCAATTGGAGTAAAGTGCCATGCAGATTAAAATTTTTCCCACTTGTGACGAATGCAGCTATTGATTTTTTATGTATGCTAGTTAACATTCGTGTCAGTCAGCTGTTGGCTCTCACGCTGGCCAATAGAATCTTCCTGCCTATTCGTGGCAACCAGCTATATGCTCTCACTCTGGCCAGTAGAAAATGGCCGCAAACTACATGAAAACTGCCGTAGAAGCATGAAAAAACCGATTATTTCAACTATCGATGGGAGTTGGGAAATGCAATGTCGGTCTTGGGCTTCCCGCTAACTTAGAGCATGTGCATGTAAATTTTGGTGCAAATCCGTCGAAAATTGCGGTCTGCATTTGTTACACACACACACACACACACACATCCTGCCTTTTATAGATAGAGATGAATTTCAAGTTTCTCTTTCTAATTCTTAGTGTAAATATTTGTTTCCATTTTCCTTAAAGATTCATTATTCAGATGTACAATCTATGTTATTCTTAGCATTCTTTTGTCGAATCAGATCAATGCATTCTATATCCTTTTCATTTTAGGAAATTATTCAGAATACAGATATACATGTTTCTTTGTTTCTAACGATAATTCTCTGTATCTTTATACTTTATTTAGTTTTTGGAAGGTGTCTATTGTTATTCTAACAGAGATTTCGGAGTCATATTTTCCGTTATGTGTTAAAACACATGCCAGATATTTGAACATCTGTACGTGTTTTATTTAGATATCTCGAATTCGTATTCCCTTCTTGATATGCCCTTCTTTCTGGATAACATACGTTATGTCTTTTCGCAGTTGATGTTTAGTTCGTACTTCAAGTTTTCCCTCACTTTCTCTAGGATTTGTTATAGTTTAATCTCTCTGTCTTTTAACCTATATCTTATGCTGTTAAGATTATGCCCACTGATAATAAATCCTAGTAGGACATCTACTTCTCTCATCATTGTCATTTTGTAAAATTTGCATGAATCCGGTGGTAAGAAATCTAATTCAGAAAGAATTAAGCTTTAGCGGAACCTCTTAAATATCTCCCGAGAGGGCACATTTCAGCCTTCCTGTCAATTTGCGATGATGCTATAAATGTATAGATACCGTAGACCGAATCGAACACAGTATAAAATGAATAGATACCACAAACTGAAATGTTTTGGTTATAATCGCATTCAATACATTGTTACAGTTTAAAGGTTGATGATTCGTTGAAAAATACTGCTTCAGAAAGTTTGGCTTTAAAATTGAGATCGTTGTACAGTGGGGCGGGGCGGGAGTTCAAGAACTCGGTAGTTCACGTGCACTTTCAAACAGTTTGCACCCTTCTACCGTATCTCGTGACGCACGTTCAACTTTCCGTGATATAATAATCAAGGTCAAATATGGTGAACATTGTGGGCTGGGCGCGGGATGAGTTAGGCGAGAGGGAATACAAAAAAGACAAATTGGAAAGAGGAAAAAAATATATTTGTTGAATTCTAATCATAAAATGATGGGAAATATCAAAAAAGCGTGAGAGCCTAACCTCGGATTTTTTTTCGCGTATCCCGGTTTGAAAAACGCTAAATTAGAAATTAATACGGAATTGCAATAAAATGTCGAAGTGGTGTGTGTGTATTTTTTTTTTTTAATGTAATAAAAGAAGCCAATAAAATAAAGCAACAATTTAATTAATCTTTTAAGAGCAGTTAAAATAAATGTGTCAGCTTCGTGCTTTCATTTCTTGTGTTGGTTCAATTACGTCACATAGCCACAAAACAGCACAGGCCTTTTATCCGAAACCGTTAAAATAGAGTGAAAAGCAAACAAGAACTTTATCGTATAGTAAGGAGAGAAACCGACTCAACAATATAACATACTTTTAAAATATTCTGCAGGTAATTATTTAGCTATGTTTCTCCATGAAAATGCGAATAAAAAGAAAAAAGAAACTAAATGAAATTGGCTCGACTATATATCAGAAAATAATTAAAAAATATATTAAATATTAATTTAAAATTTCGTTCTCCCGTTTCCTTCATACGCATGCGTAATTAAATCAACGTACGAATCACTTTAGTCCGATGAACTTCTAAAGGACGAAATGTGCCACACAATTTTTTCGCTCTTAGCGATATTTTCCACTTTGTCATAAAATTGTTTTTGATATGTGAATATATAATTATTTATTTAAAAATATGATTCCAACACGCTACATAAGAGGTCTCATGTTTCAAAACAAGAGCCGAAAACTTCAATATAATTATTTGAATTAAATTGAATTAAAGTAAGCTCTGTTCCATCTTCAAGCGAAATTTTTCTTGGAATAACTTATTTCTGAAATTTAATTTTGAGTTTTAATAGCATATCCATTATTGAAATCAAAATTTCAATGGTAACAGCCAGGGCGATTGTTTAAATAGGAGGGGGGTGTTGGGTGTTAATAATTTGTATCATTATAGAGTTACATTCATAGATGTCAAGTCAGGGTGAGGTGGGGGTGTCTAAATTTAAAACGGAAGATTTTTTCGCCTAGTCTGGTTTACGTGTCTATGGAGATTTATTTATTTTTTATTTTATTTCTTTCTGAAAGGGTTTTGTGTATATAAAAAAAACTGCCGTAACATTTGTTTTTTGACGACTTCATAAAGGGTTATCTTTTTTGTAGGGCATTTAAAATATTTATAAGAACTATTGATTATAAAAATTATCTTATGTTTGTTTTTAAGCTAATTATTCAATGCAAAAATTTGATGATGTCGCAAAAAAAGTTAACTCATGTCTATTGTTTAATAGATTTTTATTATTTAGAAACTTAAAAATATATATATATATATATATATATGTTTATTGTTTTTTATATATATATATATATATATAAATATATATATATATATATATATATATATATATATATATATATATAATATATATATATATATATATATATATATATATATATATATATAGTTTATGAAATACTAGGTAATCCATATGGGTAAACCTAAAGAGGATAAAATCCAGAAAGCTCAATGTAAATCCAGAGCAAATAATTTAAATAAAAACAGACCACTTTAAGGTTCCATGAAATAAATTATTTCACCACAGGCCTTTTAAAGGACTATCCGCAGTCCTTTAAAAGGGCTGTGATGAAATAATTTATTACATGGAAAATAAGTGGTCTAATTTCTGTTTTTATTTAATATATATATATATATATATATATATATATATATATATATATATATGCTAAAAATTCTCAGAATAATTCTGAAGATAAGAGAAATGGGATAAAAAGACAATTGCAAAATATTTCTTGATAGAAAAATATGAGTACCTTTTTCCAAAAAATAACGTTTAAAGAATTAATTAAAATTTTGCCCTGATTTAAAGTATTTCTTATATATATATTTATATATATATATATATATATATATATATATATATATATATATATATATGCAGGATTTAAACTATTTCCTATATATATATATATATATATATATATATATATATATCAGTTCTGACGTATATACGAGAAGGGGAAGCAAAAATCGCGTCACAGCTCGTGACAGCACACATGACCACACGAGAGTGAAAAACGAGAAGTATTAAGTATGGGAAGTTTATACGAGTTTGTCGTTACTTTGACATTTTTCATGCAGCAAGGGCAGACTATCATTGTTGTTTCGTCCGTGTATTGTTTGATTTATTGAAATTGTCATTTTGATAATGGTGTATGTAAGCCGAAAGCTTAGATTGGATTTAACCATGTATCAATATGGTGTTTTCTTTTCGTCTTTCAACGATGATGTGATTAAGTTTATCAGACAATATGAAAGGAACTCAATTAAAATAAATAGACAAAACTTGTCTATATTATTTAATGAGACATTGCTGCCTAAATATACACAATATATATATGAAAACTCTCTCTCTCTCTCTCTCTCTATATATATATATATATATATATATATATACATGCGAATTGTAGGATAAAAATCTATTCAGTTTACTCGCTACTTCATTCATTTTTAGGTTAAGATCATCAGGTGAAGCAAGGCAAATTAAATATGATGGTCATTTTAACCAACGCTTGAAGGGGAGGGGATTTGCATACGTTTATTTCGGTGCTACTGAAGTATGTGATCTACCTTCCGAGTCTGATCTACCAGAACAACGTAGCACTACTGTATGCGATCTACGAGTTTAGAAAATTCTCTCCATTAACATATACATTAAAAATAGATACAGAAAAAGAAGTATGTATTTATTTGATCTACTATAATAATAAACAAAAAAAAAATAGCATGTGAAAAAACATTTAAAGGAAATTAATATTTTAACTAATGCTATCACTGTCCGTAAACAGTTCTGAACATCATTCAGAAATATAATAAATTTTGGGCATTGGATCGCATAGTTTTCCGGCAAATGATATCTATAAGTGATTCCAATTTTTGGATAGGTTAGGTGTTACTTAAGTAAAGTTGCTGATGTAATGAATATGCATACACCTGGATTCGCCCTCACAGTAATATGATTGGTTGGTGTCAGCCATAAATACAGACTGATGTGTAGGTACATGGACGACACCTTCGCCTATTGCCTACCACTACGACGAGGAGCAGTCCATTACTGCAACTGGGTAGGACAATCTAGCGGGTAACCGTTACCCGCTAGATTGTCCTACCCAGTTGCAGTAGTCAACAACCACTTTGCTACTTCGAACAAATATATCCCTTTCCGGGACATATCAGTTGCACAGGTAGATAATTTTTCTTTAAGGTAGATCGCAGATTATAGAAGAATCACGTACATAGATCATATACTTAATTGTCACCGTTATTTATTTATGTATAAAAATATAATTTATATATGTTTGCGTTTTTGATATAGGGTCAATGTGCGCTAGGAGATACTTCTATGAATGCCTGCAGTTTATATATATATATATATATATATATATATATATATATATATATATATATATATATGCGATAAATGATATATGATAAATTTACTTAACTGTAAATATCAGTTTTTGATATTTTTCCCCAACTTCGAAGTCTCTTGAAATTGTTCGTTCTTCAGGAGGATTATTGTTTGAATAAGAATATTTTCATTTTCTTTTTTCAAGTTTTTCACATTTTTTTCACGTCTTTTTTTACCCCTTATGCATACGAGCAGTTTTATGCTTTTTTTTTACACGCGCACGTTCATGAATTTTCGCTTTTGTTTACGCGTTCTTTCGTAATTGGCATAATTTTTCCAAATGCAAATTTTTCTTCCAATTTAGATTTTTTTTTTTTATATGTATAGTTTGTATGGAAATTGTTGTTATAGCGTTCATTAAGTAGCTCTTAAGTATTATATAAAACGAACGCTACTAAAATAAACTTAAAAAAAATTAGAGTATGCATTACTAGTTTTTGGGGGGCAAATATAAGTATACTGAGTGTGAACGTAAATAAGTTTATGCATGTGAAGATATACGTATATAATTCCGCACATATGCATGGAGTATTGCTGCCATATATGGACTGGAGCACCTTCTGCTTACCTCGGAGTTCTTGACAAGATCCAGAGAATGATATGTAATCTAATTGGCCCTGATCTAGCGTCTTGCTTGCAGTCACTCTCTCACAGACGCGCCGTCGCCTCTCTCTGTCTTTTCTACAAATACTTCCATAGTAACTGCTCTGATGAGCTGCTCTCTCTGGTTCCCAGACTCCATGAATTCAAGCGCCCTACGAGGCTGGCATCCCGCTCTCACCCTTACACCGTAGAAACCTTCAAATGTAGCCGTCTCTTCTACTCCAATAGCTTCATACCTCGCACCTCTCGCCAGTGGAACACCCTCCCCAATTACTGTTTCCCTGAAAGCTATAATCTCCAACTATTCAAATGTAATGTCAATCGACATCTCCAATTACCTTGATCTACCCACTATCCTTCTCCTCTTCCTTTGTCCTATCACTCTTATCTGCTCTCGCTCCAACCCCCCTGCATCCTAGTGGCTTCACGCCTTGCTTGGGGCACAATGATTAAAAAAAAAAAAAAAAAAAAAATATCATGTCCCTTGTTACAATCACAGTATTGTGCCCAATATGATTCGTTCCTTTAATTTCTTTTTAATAGTTTCATTCTTTTTCATTCGCCAAGTCGTTCACTGAATAAGACCAAAGTTCAATGGCTTCCCTGCCCGCCTGATTTGGTGGTTTATATTACATAATTATACATTAATGTCGCTCCTACCTCCCGCTTCAACTCATGGGCTGCCTTCACTTCAATTTCATTTCTGTACTTTCTAGCCCAGCGTCTCTTTTATACAGACCACTCTCTGGTAACCCGAGGCCGTCTACTCCAGCCAAAGCCCAGATAGACAGACAGAGTGTCGAGTGGCTCGGCTGAAAGGTGACGTTGACGGACCGAAGAACAGGAAGTCAGGTCATCTCTTCTTCCGAGACGTACCGTTGACACAATTCTTGACCGCGGAAGATGCAGTAGAAAAAAAAAATGGAAGTTGTTACTAACAATCAGCCAATCAGATGAAGTAGCAGTCGGATAAGCTTCCGCATCTTGTGTCATCTGAAATAACTGGGTCAGAGGCAAATGACATCAGTATAGAGTTGGAATGTACGCATGTTGTCGCTAGGTACTTGCGATTGCTGTTGTTGCTGTTGTTGTTGTTGTTGGTGGTGGTGGTGGTAACCCATTCATAATTTGATCGCGTATTTGATATTTTAGTTTACGTTAACTTCCTCTTTTTCCGGCCTCTTGCTTTCCTGTCAACTACAATCTTCAAAAATTTAAATACAACATGAAACGCCAACTTATATCTTTCTGAACCCTGTTTTTTTTTATTGTCTTTTTTCCTCACTTAGGTTTTCTTATTTTATTCGCATTCAGTAACTCATTGCGTCTTAGTGGCATTATCACCTTGATTGGAGTGAAATGATTAAAAAAAAAATGCATGCAATTTTTATTTCCGTTTATTTAATTCATTTTTACAAAAACAATTTGTTTCCATTTTCTCTAAAAACCAAAAGAAATAATTATTTAATTTCCTTTCTGTTTCTCTTTTTCTCTGACCCTTGCTCACATAATCGGCCCATCGTATTCTCAGCATTTTTCTGTAAAACCACATTTCCTTTGCTTCAAGTCTCTTCTTCATCTTTGAGGAGACTGTCCAGCACTCGCAACCATTCTGGAGGAGAGATGTCAGGTGACAGTTTAATACTCTTTTCCTTGTATCTAGCGAAGTTTTCTATTTCTTAGTACTTTACTTGGCTTTTGGAAGGCATCTTTGCCTGTCTCAATGCGCCTTTAGATTTCAGTGTCGCACTTTCCGGCCTCTTTTAAAACAATTCCTAGATATTTAAATTTGTGCACTTGTTTCATTTTGGTATCTCGATTTGAAAATCGCACGCTGGGCTCATCCTTTTTTTCAAACACTCATACATTATGACTTCTTGAAGTTGATGTTTAATCCTTTATTCTTGCTTATCTTCAATACCTTCTCTTGGAGATATTGTAGTTTTCTTTGTGTCTGCTATCTGCGAAAGCTAATTACAGTAACTGAATCAAAATAATTATAGTTATTATTATTACTAGTAGTAACATTAATAATATTATAATACTACGACTACTACTACTACTAATAATGATTATTATTATTATTATTTGCGTATGCTATGTTTCCTGCTTCGTATCCTGTAGAGCCGAATCCAAACGATGGTCCTTACGCCCTATAGGAGAATTGTCATTAAATTGACAGCATTTTCCTTTGTATGTGTAATGTTCCTAGTAGGCGATCTTTTGGGCAATCTGTATGTTGATGTTACTTGAGACACTGTTAGTAAAATTGTCCATTCCTTTCTCACGAGGCCCAGATCTCCATATTGGAGCTTGGCACAGTCTGTCTTCATTCCCCACATTATGTTAATCTAGGCCTCCAGTTCTTGTATTTGGACAATTTATTGATAATTTTCATGGAGGTGTTTCTCTCATATGGTACTGTTATTTCAATAAGCATGCAATTCCTGAATTTCTTGTATTTATGATAATATCAGGTCTGTTGCCTTTTATTTCCCTGCCATTTTGAATTTCCATGTCCCAGAGAATAGTTACATCGTTTTTTATTATTATTATTATTATTATTATTATTATTATTATTATTATTATTATTCATTCAGTCTTTTGCCTAGTTTTTCCTTTTCAAACAAGACCTTACATTTTAGGTCTTCTCCCTGAAGCAGTACGGCCTCAGAGAGGGCGCAACTTTCGCAGAATATCTACAGTGCTAAGCAACGAAAAATCTGAAGAGATGGGATACTGGAATTTATTTCTGTTATCTTAATGTAGGACTTCAATTTCGGTTGTAACGTTCCAATGATACCTGGGACATTAGTATCTTGAAGGTACCACATTCTAGCAACTTAAATCCGGTGTATTTCTTAATACTATCTGTTACTTTGGCCATATTATTATCGTCATCTGGAACAGCCACGTCGAAAAGAAGACATTTCCTTGTTTATTTATCAATGAGAGAGATGTCTGGTTTGACGGCCTCAAGGAGGTGATCCGTTTGGATGTTGAAATTCCACAAAATCTTGACGTGGTCCTTTCTTTGACTTGTAGCTGTCGACTTCAACGCACTATTTCCTACATTTATTCATTTGTTTAATTATTTAGTTTTAGTTTACTTCTTAGTTTTTAATTCTTATATTTATAAGATATAATTGTCCGTAAAGAGAGTGATTTTTAATACATTTTTTTAAAGTTAATCTTGTAGTATATGTAGCATTTTACTGCTTATATATATATATATATATATATATATATATATATATATATATATATATATATATTTGGTTCGATTGATGTGAGTTTGTGACCCTGGATTTTTTGTCTGACGATCGTTAAAGCGTGAAACCCAGGTTCACAAACTCACATCAATCCAACCAAATATGTTAGCTCTATTTCTGATATTGAGCGCTTTCTAATAAGTACCGCGCATATAATATATAATAATAATTATATATATATGTATATATATTCATATGCACACACTTTTCACACACGCGTATATATATATATATATATATATATATATATATATATATATATATATATATATATTTCTTTTCCCACTCTTGTAACGTTCGAATACTTGACTGACTTAGTAACTGTGTTAAGACAATAGTCAAAATAGTGTGTTTTACCTTTTATTTACGTCTTTTATTTACTTTTTACTTACTATTTACGCAAGTGCTTGCTTTACTTGCGTTCTTACATAAAGAGGTCAAGTGCCTATTGCATTCTGAGCATCTGGACATCGGTAACGTCATCATTCGTAATAACCTCGTCGGGTGAAAGCACGCTGGTGGCGATGGCTCAACTTCGTATGGGTTCTGTTTATATTTCAGTTATTTGTTTTGCTTATTTTTTCCGGCATATCGTCAGCATTGACGTTAAATATTTGATAAATAAAAATATTTATTTCGGCCATTGTACGCCCCGGCCTTCGTCAAGTGGTTGGAATGTCGAACTGAACCCTTTATTTCGCTCATTGGGGTAGACTGTTCTATTTCTTCGTGCCATGTTTTAATGGATGTCAGTTATCAGTTATCTCTTGTTAATTCCCCTCTGCAAGTTCTCCACTGCCTTAACCGGGTATTGAACTCACATTCTTTGTGTCCTGCCATTGGATCTAACTAACGCCTTTATCCACTGTGCCATGTGTCCTTGAGGAAATGGAAATATAGACAGATACTGAATGTTAGGGAATTTGGGTAAAAAGCACTATTAAAGAGAATAAAACAAAAACAGAACAAAAATTAAGAAGATATAATATAAAGATTGATATTTCATTTAAATATTTGAAGCGAGAAGTGGGGCTGAAGAAAGAGTTAGCATAGAACTTACGGTTACATCTCGCCAATTCCACTGTGAATTGATGAGACCTTGCCGCCAATCTAGTACTGCGCTTAAATTCATAAAGTCTAGGTACCATAGCGAAGGCTTCATCCGAACAGTTACCATGAAAGTAATTATTCAGAGTCACAGAGAAACTAGATTACAGCGGTGGGAAAGTGCCTGGAACTGAGACGTCAGATCAGGTCCAGTAATATTGCTGATTCTTCTTTGGATTTTATCAACAATCTCTAAATATACAGCAGGGGCACCACTTCATATGTGGCAACAATATCCAAAGCATAGACAAATGGAAGACTTATAGATAGCTTCAGGAAGAATAAAAGACTTATAAATATAAGATACCTTCAGGAAGAATAAAAGACTTATAAATGTAAGATACCTTCAGGAAGAATAAAAGACTTATAAATATAAGATACCTTCAGGAAGAATAAAAGACTTATAAATGTAAGATACCTTCAGGAAGAATAAAAGACTTATAAATATAAGATACCTTCAGGAAGAATAAAAGACTTATAAATGTAAGATACCTTCAGGAAGAATAAAAGACTTATAAATAAAAGATACCTTCAGGAAGAATAAAAGACTTATAAATGTAAGATACCTTCAGGAAGAATAAAAGACTTATAAATATAAGATACCTTCAGGAAGAATAAAAGACTTATAAATATAAGATACCTTCAGGAAGAATAAAAGACTTATAAATATAAGATACCTTCAGGAAGAATAAAAGACTTATAAATATAAGATACCTTCAGGAAGAATAAAAGACTTATAAATATAAGATACCTTCAGGAAGAATAAAAGACTTATAAATATAAGACTTCAGGAAGAATAAAAACTTATAAAGATACCTTCAGGAAGAATAAAAGACTTATAAATATAAGATACCTTCAGGAAGAATAAAAGACTTATAAATATAAGATACCTTCAGGAAGAATAAAAAAGACTTATAAATATAAGATACCTTCAGGAAGAATAAAAGACTTATAAATATAAGATACCTTCAGGAAGAATAAAAAGACTTATAAAAAAGATACCTTCAGGAAGAATAAAAGACTTATAAATATAAGATACCTTAAGGAAGAATAAAAACTTATAAATATAAGATACCTTCAGGAAGAATAAAAGACTTATAAATATAAGATACCTTCAGGAAGAATAAAAGACTTAGGAAAATAAAAAGACTTAGAAGAATAAAAACTTATAAATATAAGATACCTTCAGGAAGAATAAAAGACTTATAAATATAAGATACCTTCAGGAAGAATAAAAGACTTATAAATATAAGATACCTTCAGGAAGAATAAAAGACTTATAAATATAAGAACCTTCAGGAAGAATAAAAGACTTATAAATATAAGATACCTTCAGGAAGAATAAAAGACTTATAAATATAAAACCTTCAGGAAGAATAAAGACTTATAAATATAAGATACCTTCAGGAATAAAAAGAATAAAAAAGATACTTCAGGAAGAATAAAAAACTTATAAATAAAGATACCTTCAGGAAGAATAAATATAAGATACCTTCAGGAAGAATAAAAGACTTATAAATATAAGATACCTTCAGGAAGAATAAAAGACTTATAAATATAAGATACCTTCAGGAAGAATAAAGGACTTATAAATAGAACCTTCAGGAATAATAAAAGACTTATAAATATAAGATACCTTCAGGAAAAGAATAAAAGACTTATAAATATAAGATACCTTCAGGAAGAATAAAAGACTTATAAATATAAGATACCTTCAGGAAGAATAAAAGACTTATAAATATAAGATACCTTCAGGAAGAATAAAAGACTTATAAATATAAAATCAGGAAGAATAAAAGACTTATAAATATAAGATACCTTCAGGAAGAATAAAAGGAAGAATAAAAGACTTATAAATATAAGATACCTTCAGGAAGAATAAAAGACTTATAAAATGTAAGATACCTTCAGGAAGAATAAAAAGACTTATAAATATAAGATACCTTCAGGAAGAATAAAAAAGACTTATAAATATAAAGATACCTTCAGGAAGAATAAAGACTTATAAATATAAGATACCTTCAGGAAGAATAAAAGACTTATAAATAAAGATACCTTCAGGAAGAATAAAAGATACTTCTAGGAAGAATAAAATATAAGATACCTTCAGGAAGAATAAAAGACTTATAAATATAAGATACCTTCAGGAAGAATAAAAGACTTATAAAATATAAGATACCTTCAGGAAGAATAAAGACTTATAAAATAAATAAAAGAATTAAATATAAATACCTTCAGGAAGAATAAAAGACTTATAAATATAAGATACCTTCAGGAAAAGAATAAAAAAGATACCTTCAGGAAGAATAAAAAATATAAGATACCTTCCTTATAAATATAAGATACCTTCAGGAAGAATAAAAGACTTATAAATATAAAGATACCTTCAGGAAGAATAAAAGACTTATAAATATAAGATACCTTCCAGGGAAGAATAAAAGGAAGACTTATAAATAAAAGACTTATAAAAAAGACTTATAAATATAAGATACCTTCAGGAAGAATAAAAGACTTATAAATATAAGATACCTTCAGGAAGAATAAAAGACTTATAAATATAAGATACCTTCAGGAAGATACCTTATAAATATAAAATAAAAGACTTATAAATATAAGATACCTTTGGGAAGATATAAAAGACTTATAAATATAAGATACCTTCAGGAAGAATAAAAGACTTATAAATATAAAGATACCTTCAGGAAGAATAAAACCTTATAAAGGAAGAATAAAAGACTTATAAATATAAGATACCTTCAGGAAGAATAAAAGACTTATAAATATAAGATACCTTCAGGAATAATAAAAAGACTTATAAATATAAGATACCTTCAGGAAGAATAAAAGACTTATAAAATATAAGATACCTTCAGGGAAGAATAAAAGACTTCAGGAATAATAAAAAACTTATAAATATAAGATACCTTCAGGAAGAATAAAAGACTTATAAATACCTTCAGGAAGAATAAAAGATAAATATAAGATACCTTCAGGAAGGGAAGAATAAAAAACTTATAAATATAAGATACCTTCAGGAAGAATAAAAGATACCTTAGGAAGAATAAAGATAAAGACCTTCAGGAAGAATAAAAACTTATAAATATATAAGATACCTTCAGGAAGACTTATAAATATAAGATACCTTATAATAAATATAAGATACCTTCAGGGAAGAATCAGGAAGAAAAGGAATAAATAAAAAGACTTATAAATATAAGATACCTTCAGGAAGAATAAAAGACTTATAAATATAAGATACCTTCAGGAAGAATAAAAGACTTATAAATATAAGATACCTTCAGGAAGAATAAAAGACTTATAAATATAAGATACCTTCAGGAAGAATAAAAGACTTATAAATATAAGATACCTTCAGACTTATAAAATATAAATATAAGATACCTTCAGGAAGAATAAAAGACTTACCTTAAATATAAGATACCTTCAGGAAGAATAAAAGACTTATAAATATAAGATACCTTCAGGAAGAATAAAAGACTTATAAATATAAGATACCTTCAGGAAGAATAAAAGACTTATAAATATAAGATACCTTCAGGAAGAATAAAAAGAAGAATAAAAGACTTATAAAATAAAAGATACCTTCAGGGAAGAATAAAGACTTATAAATATATAAGATACCTTCAGGAAGAATAAAGACTTATAAATATAAGATACCTTCAGGAAGAATAAAAGACTTATAAATATAAGATACCTTCAGGAAGAATAAAAGACTTATAAATATAAGATACCTTCAGGAAGAATAAAAGACTTATAAATGTAAGATAGACTTATAAATATAATATAGCTTCAGGGAGGATAGAAGACTTATAAATGTATGCTAAACTTGCAAATATAAGATAGTTTCAGGAAGGATAGAAGAACTATAAATGTAAGATCATAACTATTATAAAACCCGTGTTGTGTGTGTGTGTGTGTGTTCGTTTATATATTGGATCGGATTTCCTACATTTTTCAACCGATTTCAACAAAACTTCACAGGACTACGTAAAATTACCCTGCGGTGGTTCTGACAGCGCTAAAAATTGGAAAAACACAATTGTTTTTGCACAAAATCAATTTGAAAACACGATTAATAGGCATCACGAGAATGAAAGGGGGACAACTCATATCGAGTTATACTTATTATAAAACCCAGGTTGTGTGTGTGTGTGTGTGTTCGTTCGTTTATATATGGGATCGGATTTCCTACATTTCTCAACCGATTTCAACAAAACTTCACTTTTTTTTGGCAGGTAGTGTTCTTGTCTTGCACGCTTTTTTCTTTATTTTTACATTCAGAATGCTTTAAAAATTTCATTTACAAGACAATTGTTTATAATAAAATTCTATTCAATCGGTAGACTCACGACGATTGAAAACAATCTTTGTGTTTGAGTTTGGGTTTGACCAATTCGTAAAAAAAAAACCCAAAAAAACAAAAAAAAACAAAACAAAAAAATTAATTAAGACATGCGTCAACCTTAAACAATAATCTTTGTAAATTTTATTTTTCAGTCTTTATGATGGTTGATACTTGATCTATCTCTTACTGTTACATCCCCGGGCAACGCCGGGCTCTACTGCTAGTAGACTTATAAATATAAGATAATTTCCGGAAGAATAAAACACTTATAAATGTAAGATAGACTTATAAATTTGGATTTCGGTATCACGTTTTTCGCTATTTTTTAAAATACTTCTGCATATTTTTAAAATCATATCACCCCATGCAAGACAGCATAGCCACTAAGACACAAGGAGTTACTGAGCGTTAAAGAATAAAAAAAAAGAGAAACATTATTAAGGAGCGAGAACAATACAAGAGCAATCAAGAATACAATTGATATTGCATTTAAATTTTTGAAGATCAAAGTTGGCTGAAAAGCATGGAATTCCACAAGCGAGAAGTATGAGAAAAGAAAGTGTTAGCATAGAACTTACGGTTACATCTAGCCATTTCAACTGGGAATTAATGACAGCTTGCATACAATCTAGTACTACACTTAAATTCATAAAGTCTACGTACAATAACGAATACTTTATCCGAACAATTACAATGAATGTATATATATATATATATATATATATATATAAAGGTACCGGGAAGCTACGTTACGACAGTGGGCAAATGACAGAAGCCGAGATGTCAAATCAGAACCAATTCTTCTTTGGATTTTTTTAAGAATCTCTAAATATATAGCAGAAGAACTAGACCAGATGTGGCAGCAATATTCAAAGCAAGGAATAGTAGATAGTAGACGTATAAATTCTTAAGATAGATTCAGGGAAGAAAAATTGTCTAGCTCAACACAGAAGTTTATAAATTCTTGTAAAGGAATCGATTAACGGATAAGCAGGTCAGAAATTGTGTGACTCTTATAAAGATTAAATCATCGAAAATAAACTTTACAGTAGAAGTAGTAGTAGAAACAGAAGCAAAGTAAATTTCTTTTTTCTAGCAAGCCTTCTACATATAGATATAAATACTTTCATGGTAATTGCTCCGAGGAGCTGCATTTGCTGGTTCCCAGACTTCATGAATTCAAGCACCCTACGAGGCTGGCATCCCGCTCTCACCCCTTCACTGTCGAAACTCCTAAATGTAGCCGTCTCTTCTACTCTAATAGTTTCATGTCTCGCACCTCTCGCCTGTGGAACTCCCTTCCCTATTCCAGTTTCCCTGAGAGCTATAATCTCCAACTATTCAAATGTAATGTCAATCGATATCTCCATTTGCATTGATCTATCCACTACCCTTCTCCTCATCCTTTCTTCTATCACTCCTATCTGATCTTGCTCCAAATTTTCTGTAACCCCTTGCGTCCTAGTGGCTTCAAGCCTTGCTTGGGGTGAAACGCTTAAAAAAAAGTATCTATACTCTTAAAAAGATATAGAATATATGTACTTGTGTGTTTTGTATCATTCAACCTGTACAGTAAGAAATGCTTCCGTTTGATTTAATCTTAAATATGGTACTGTAATTTTTTTAGTCCCACAAATCAGTGCCGTAAAATGAACCGTGGAGATTTAAATGAATTCTTTATTTTTCTTCTTCTATCTATAATCCGATATATTATTTTGCTAATCCTTATCTTTGACCCTTAATCATTGTTATCTCGTTTGAATATGTAGTATCTGTGTCCGATACCCGATCCATCTAAGCTTGAATCAGTTACGTCTTTTGATTTAGCCATAAATAATGTTATGTTGCTAACAATTTGGAAGAAGTAAGGGGATATGACA